>JAHWFO010060970.1:6270777-6297298 GCA_023313115.1 Rhysida immarginata
AACAAACAAAACAAAAAAAAATCATCCAAATCAGACCAACCAATCACCCACAATCACGTGGTGAACTATTTGTAGCTTACAAACAATCACACTGCACAAACAAGTTACTTCAAACAGTTTAAAAAAAAAGTTAATCAACAAAATACTCGATGTGACGACCGTAGGCACCATAACACAATTGGGCACGGAACCTAACTGACGCCAAAACATCGGCAAGCATGGCTGGTGTCACTCCTCGGCACGCTTCCTGGATTTGTTGAACCAGATCCTCCAGTGAGGTGGTCTGCGTAGCATAAATCTTGTCCTTCAGGTATCCCCACAAGAAAAAGTCAAGTGGTGTAAAATCAGGGGAGTGGGGTGGCCAACGAACTGGTCCTCCTCGGCCAATCCTTTATTGTCCAAACATTTCATTTAGACGCTCGCGAACGACACCACACATTGATTCTCCAGTTCACTTGACGAGTTGCTTCTCGCAGACATCGTGGGTTTTCGTCTGCCCAATGATGATGGTTGTGCCTGTTGATAACTCCATCCCTGGTGAACTGGGCTTCATCTGTCCACAACACCTCATGAATGAAGTTTGGATTGTCATCCAGGCAGGTAAGTAACCAGTTACAGAAGGTGGCCCTAGCAACATAATCAAATGGCAGTAACTCCTGGTGACAATGAATATGGTATGGGTGAAAATGATGTGCGTATAGAATGTAGAGAACAGTTCTCTGATGGCACCCAACATCTGCAGCAATTGCTCTGCTGCTTGTGTAGGGATTTGCAGCAACTGTAGCCAGAACAAGTGTTGTTGTATCCTCGTCGCCTTGTGCCCTTGGTCGTCCTCGTTCTGCATTAACATTCCCTGTAGCCTCGAATCTTTGAATAATGTGACGCATTGTTTGACGAGATGGATGGCGTTCGTTAGGGTATCTGACTCGATACAACCTAACTGCAGCATGTAGGTTTCTCCTTGCCTCTCCGAAGCAGAAGATCATGTTGACCATTTCCGGAACAGTGCAGCTTGCCATCCTGGAATTGTTCTGTCTTCTGTGTGCTGAAACATGCCTTTCATTTGCTTTTATGCATGAAAGTGAATGTGAGTATGGTAATTTATGGTAATTTTTTGATTTGCATGCTTTACTTGGTGGAAATATCAACATTCAGTTTTCCTTGTGAATTGTGGGTGATTGTGGGTGATTGGTTGATCCGATTTGGATGATTTTTTTTTTGTTTTGTTTGTTTTTTTTATGCTGAACAAGTTTGCAATTGGGTTTTTTTCTCTATCCCTTACGGTTTCTGAGATAAATTTTGAATGTGTCCTAATTTGCATATTTGGGATGATGAAAAGTGCACCATGGGATAGGCCACCCACAACTTCCTATTCATTGGATTCATCAAAACTTGACATATCTGCTTCGGTTCAAAAATAAAAGGGGGGTTCAGACTTTTGTATTCACCCTATATAATTCCTGAACACAGTAAACAGATGTGATTGGACAGAACTATACATATGTAATAAGCAAACAAAAACTAAAGGATTGAACAGCAAACATCAAATCAGGTCATGAATGCGGGCTAGGATAGGATAGACATCAAACAACAGCTGCATGTTGAGGATTCTATTCTATTGGGTGACGTGAAATGCATTTTGTAAATTTTGATGCTTTCCTGAATGGCAATTAGAAAACTGGAAAATCTTCATAATATCTTCTACTGCTCTGGATGGGTGGTTTAATCTAGGAGATGAGTGGCGTAATTTGATTTCTTATGGTATGTCTTCCCTTTTACAATCCCTCAATATAGTCCCCAGCACTGTCCATGCTTTTTTTCCATCATCATGGTAGCTTGAGAAATCTATCAGCAGCCCCAGATCTGTTGATGTCACAGGCAGCGTGGTGGACTGCATGTGGAAATGACTAAATCACAGGAGCTAAGATCGGGAGAGTATGGAGGGTGATACAGACAATGATCACACAATTGTATGCAACAGCTTGAATGTGTTTACCAATTCCTTTACCGTACTGCATCAGCTCCACAGACCTATAAAGTCCCTGGTAACGTCCTTGTATTCTGGCAATTTCAATTTTAAGCCAGGAATGCTGCTCCAATTTGGAAAGCATATTTCTCCACAAATTTTTGTTCCAAACAGAATGGAGAAGTAATGTCCATTACATCTTGGGGAGGGGAAGATATAGCCTTGCATGTGCAAATGCAATTAGAATTGCACATATCACCATTCCCTCCGCCTTTGATCACTATTTCCAGCCTCATATATAGAAGTGCATGCCTATAATAAATTATCTCCACAAACAACAGATAAATTTCTGAAGAGAAGATGCTTCTTCCTTTTTACACATATACGAGACAAACAACATTGACTTCACACATTACTTGACTTTCAAAATCGGATCCCCCCCCCCTCCCCACTGAATTCTAAGAAACAAACGTTTAATAATTTAAAAAGGATGTACAAAGAATAAACACAAATTACCGTATAAACTCGAGTATAAGCCAACCCCCGAATTTTTTTTACCTAAAAAAAGTGTACAAATAGTATGACCCGAGCATAATGCAAGGTGTAGAGACTAGAATTAGATGTTAAGAGTTCCCAACATTATACATCTGCAACAAACAATATATTTTGTGTTAATAAAATAGTTGTGAATACTGTACTATGGGAAAGTTGAAGGCTAGTGTTGGAGGTTTTCAAATGTTTCAAAATTATTATAAAAATTACTTTAAGTTTTTGTATAAAAATACATAGACTGGTTATACAGGTGAGTCAAAAGTCGCAGTACACCCTGTTTTTTCGAAAACCTTACAGGAATTGGGAAATCTGAATATTCCAGTAAGGTATGGGTGAGGTGGTCTATCTTTTGCAGTATGTACCAAACAATGGCTGCCATCTTGAAATCGGCCATCTTGAATCTAAGTCAAGTTTTTTTAAATGGAAAGGGGGTCATGTGATATGTCAAATAACATCAGCATTTTCTGACAATTTCATTCCTGTAAACAGATTTGAAGTAGCAGTTATGGTTCAAAAGTTACAACACATTTTGTTACAGGTAACTGAAGATGGCTTTGACCACGGAGGCGAGAACTGAGGTCATTTTGATGTCTGGAGAACGAAATTTCCATGTCATAGCTGCAGATTTTAACAACTGGCACGCAGAAAGACCTCCAATTTCACACAACACTGTCAGGTGCTTAATTAAGAAATTCCGAGAAACTGATTCCGATAAGGCACGGAGTGGCCGTCCAATAAGTGCTACTGACGAGACAACCTCAACAATGGTATTGACGTCCTTCGTCAAGAGCCCACAATGCAGCACACGACGTTTATCAGCAGAATGTGGAATCAGCCAGTCATCGATCGTACGAATCCTTCATGCTCATGAATGACATCCATTCAAGATTCAGATATTCCAGCACCTAGTAGAGGCTGACCCAGACAGACGTATGCAGTTTTGCACGTAGGCCCTAGAGCAAAATCATGAGATCCCTCTTTTGCACAAGGTATCTTGTTCAGTGATGAGGCAAACTTATGTCAGTGGTGAAGTCAACTGTCACAACCACAGGTATTGGAGTGACCACAATCCACATTGAATGGAACCTTCCAAGGTAGTTGGTGACGTAAAGGTTATGGTGTTGTGTGGAATATGGGGTACCCATGTAATTGGCCAGAACCTAAATGCTCAAAGCTGCCTGAAAATGCTGCAAGAAGTGGTGTTTCCCTCACTTCTGAATGAATATGGCAGCTTTCCCTCTTATTTTCAACAGGATGGGGCTCCCCCACACTACGGTGCAGATGTTCGTCAGTGGTTAGATGTTCAATTACCTGGTCATTGGATTGGCCGAAGTGGTGCTGTGGAATGGCCACCCAGATCACCTGATCTCACACCACTTGACTTTTATCTGTGGGTAAACTTAAAGCAACTCGTATATGCAGAGAAAATCAGAAACAGACACCATCTCCAGCAACGCATTGAAGAATCGTGTGCCAGCATTTCTGCGGAAATCCTTCTGCGAGTGCATGACGATAGGATTCAGCACCTTCAAATGTGCCTTGACCAAGAGGGATGCCATGTTGAACACATTAAATGACTGTCCTTTATGGAGAACAGTCCAGTCTATAATTCCAAACAAAATGTGTTATAACTTTTGAACCCTAAATGCTACTTCAAATCTGTTTACAGGAATGAATGGACGATGTCCATACAACCCGTGCACCCTCTAGTAACAACATTGTCATCCTCATTCCGGGTCTGAAAGAATGACTCGCGTTAATTGCTCTGTGCCTCCCTGCAAAAATTATAAAAGTAACGCAACCACATGGTACTATGTTTCGAAAGATCAAAATAAATTTCCTTTATATACTCCCGAAATACATAAACTGTTAATTTTTTATCTTAAATTCTAATTGTTATTGCAATATATATCGTAGGTTTTAATAAATATTACAATATAAGGCTGATTATAAAATTTGGTTAAAAAACAAACAAAAAACAAAAACAAAACAAAAAAACATGCTATGATAGATTGAGTGGATATATTTCATGAAGAAATTAATACACTTTAAGAAGGTAGTGAGTATTTAATTTTATAATGTCAAATTTAATTTATTTAAATTTTTTTAGCTTGAGCTTCAATTAAATCATTCTCAACGAAAAAAAGACTAAAAATGCAAACAGAGAATCTCGCTGTGGAAAACTAAGTCAAGAAAAAGAAATTAATGTATCAGAGGTGAAATTTTGTGAGGTAATTCATGTTTTCAGTGTTGGTGACCGCTTTCAAAATAAGCTAGCAGATGGCAGTAAAACAATAGCGCATACGCAATTTCTATCGTGGACATCGTCCATTATCAGAAAATGCTGATATTATTTGATATATCACACGACCCCCTTTCCATTTAAAAAACTTGACTTAAATTCAAGGTGTCCAATTTCAAGATGGCAGTCATGTTCGGTACATACCGTAAAAGATAGACCACCTCACCCACACCTTACTGGAATAGTCAGATTTCCCAATTCCTGTGATAATAAGCCAAATGTGATTTTTAAAGGTCATTTTTTGGGAGAAAAAATTCTCAGCTTATACTCGAGTATATACGGTAACTGACCATTATATAACAATTAAGAAAAAAAAATTACCTCAGATTCATTACAGGTCGAAAGAGTAAATGCAACGGAGTAATTTAAGTTTAACGAAGTTGTTTGGCTTGTTGAGAAAGGAGAAATGCTTTGAAAAAGTTCACTAATTTCAGGCGTATGTTTCTGATGTAATAATTTTGAAGAAATAGGTTTTTTCTTTCGTGGAGGTTTAACAGGTGTTGAATTGGTCACAAACATAAATGTATCACTAGACTTCTCAAAAGTATCATTTGTCGCATTTTGGGAATTATCTTCTCTGCATGGAGTATCTGATTTTAAATGCTCCAATGCTGTGGAATCTGAGATGTGCTGTTGTATAGAGGGAGGTTCATGAGCTGTTCTTTTTCTTGAAGGTTTTGATGGGGCAATACTTAAATCATGACCAATAACTGTGCAACACTTTGATGGGGCAACACTTTTCTGCTCTAATGTTTCTTTTTTACTCTGAAAAAGAGAAATAAACAAGCAAGAAATATATACACGTTAAATTCAGTGTAAGGGATTTATTAAAAAGAAGGGTGATATGAGGAGGATGGTAGTTAAAAAAAGATAAATTTACTTATACAGGGTGTACATAAAATCTGGTAACGCTTTCAAAATGTTTTTATGGAGAAGCTTTGAAATGTATCACTACAATAATATGAATTTTTAGAATATATTCAGTATTCCGCATTTCCACATTGAGAAGTCTCTGTTGTGTAAGTACGGCCACATGATATGGATGCTGCAAACTGGTCTTCCTAGTTCCTATTTTCCAACCAAGTAGGTAAGAGACCAAGGGGTCGGCCTAGAATCAGATGGCTAGACTAGATGGAGAATATGTGTCTGAGTTGCTTGAATATTACCAGTGAAGATATGTGCCTGAAGGAAGTAATGATTTTGAAGACTTGTATCATAATGCAATGGACCAACGTGTGAACATCAAGTTTTGTTACAAATTGGGGAAAACTGCGATAGAGGCTTGTGGAATTTTGGTGCAAGAGTATGAGACAAAAGCCGTGGCCGAAAATGTGTTTATGACTGGTACGACAACCTCCACATAGTACGAGGGGCGGTCGCAAAGTTTTAATTATCACTTTGGAAAAATCAAGCTGCAACCATTAACCTTGGTGATGGTGTTAGTCCTTCTCTAAATATTCACCCTTCAATGCGACACATTTTTCCCAATGATGGATGATTTGACGGAGACCTTGGTTGTAGAAGTCTGCAATTTGGCTGTTCAGGAAACGTTCCACCTTGAAAATCACCTTGTCGTCATCCTGGAAATGCCTGCCATGCAATATTTTTTTCATCCGAGGAAAGAGGAAGAAGTCACTGGGAGCTATGTCAGAAGAATACGGGGAGGGGGAGAGGAGAGGCAAAATTTGATAGCTCAAAGAAGCAGCATGCATTAGTGTGTCCTGTGCAGAATGTCGTGCAAGATGTTGAAAGCAGTGACACATCCAGATCCATGACTGATTTTCACTTTTTCTGTTATCGTCTCGATTGTATAAGTCAGTCTTCGAGCACTAGGGCCTCCACTTCTCTTGCAATTCCCAGTTCTTCATGGAGAGATGGTCTGCCACTTCATTCTTCGTCATTCAGACTTGTTTGTCCACACTTTAAGCATCTGCACCACCTAACCACTGTGTCATATGATGGTGCATTGTTGCCATACACTTCCACCAACTCAGCATAGATTGTTGCAGCATTGTTCCCCTTCAAATGCAGAAAACCAAACACCGCAAAATACTCCACTTTATCAGTGGGCTGCGCCATTTTGTTTTAGTCCCTCTAGCGGCATGCTTCATACTGTGGCATGGGGATTTCAATATGCACCAGGACTACAGATATGTACCCACACAGGGTTCTTACTCAATTTTAAAAGTCAAAATTTAGGAGTTTTTAAGGAGTTTTTTAGGAGTTCTCAAAAATTTTTTAAGAGCCCATATAACTGTCTTTCGAGTTTCTGATAACTCCATAAAAATACATAACATACAGTTTGTCATATTTTAAGTAACAATTATGGTGAAACTTATTCTTAATGGAACCTGTCTTAGCAAAAACATTATTTTTAATAATTTTGAGAAACTGTACATTTCTTACTTGCAGTACTGAAAGCCTATCATAGACAGAAAAGAAAGGGATGCCATGCAATTTGAGAAAATACTTCACTATATACAAATTCTTAAATCCAAAATCTACACTTGTAAATTCAATTTGCAAACTGAATTTATATTTTAAATGCTTTTATGAAAATAGCCATTGTAACACTTTCAGAAACTCCTTTTCAAATTTGAAATCATAACCGAATCAATTTAAAAAATATATATGTGGGTTTGTTTTTGTGACTTTATTAGATGATAAACATATGATTTTTTAAAAACAGGTGATTTTTAATTACACAAAATATGACAGGAGTTAAAAAGTTTTACAATTTTTTTAGATCATTTTTCTTTTCAATTATTTGTGCATCTATTTCAGTTACACTAAGGCTTTTTTCTTTTATAGTTTTACGTAACATATTTGATTTTAAAAAGAATGAAATATCCTTATTGGCTTCACCCTTTTCAGAATATACATCTGCATCCTTTTCGCATTCAGCAATGTCTTTTTGTAAACACAGTTTTTTCTTTGGCAAATACTCAATTTCATTTTCAACAAGTTTTCTTTTTCTGCTCAAATCATTTTGAGCATATTTCAGGGCTCGTTGGTTTTCTAGATAATGCATATACTTTGCACGAGCAGAAGATGCAGATAGGCGAAGTTCTTTGGTTATCTCAAATTCCCATACTTCTTCATAGAGCTTAATATTATCGTACACAAGTCTCTGTGAAATGTAGGAGTCTTCTTTTAAATTTTCTACCTCTACAGCTTTGTTGATAGAAAATCCTCGTTCAACTGAAGCTTGTCCATGTGACAAAATAAGAACAATTTTGAAAACATTCCATAATTTTGAAAACTTTTCATCTTTGAAATAAGGTGAAAAAAATGTATCAAGAGACTGAGTTCTTGGATCAAATCTCTTGAATTCTATTTCCGAGTTCTTGGCAACTTCACGCAAGAAGTCATCATACTGCACCAAAATCTCATCTCCATCATTATCAGAAATTTGTTTGGTTTTTGATAAGCAGGATAAAACCCTCTTCATTCTAATTTTTGCATTTTTGCTGTCATTAATCATATATCTTGGGTCAAGACATGTAGCATTTCGTACCAACAAATAATTAACAGGGCATTTATTCATCAACCATTCAATCATTTTTAGAACAAATTTCTGGCATTCATATTTTAACATAAGGGAATCCCCCTCCGACAAATTCTTTTTAAATAACATTTCTTTTAAGATTTTATCTCCAATAAAGCCTAAACTTACTGTATGGTTAGGTGCATAACAAGATGCCTTCATAAAATCAAATTTACACAATTTTTCTGGTGTAGTGATGGATGTTGCATCTTCATCTTTTAGAACATGGAATAACTGTAAGCACTGCTGAACTAATTTCAGAATATCCTCAGAAAAAAATGGAACCAATGGATTTTCACTTTGGTACAATTCCAGAAATGGCTTTAAGATCTTTGCAACTGATAAAAATACATTTAATTTGATAGGCATTGCATTATCTTTAGTAGCTTCTGCAACTGTGCTGTATGATTTACAGCTCACACTCCAATAGCCACTCGTTGTACTCATTTTTTTCTAACCATACTTTATTAAACACACACTTCCCGCCAGGCATTATGCCTTCTTATCTATAATTACAGCAAAAACAAGTGTCGAAAATGGTTAAACATGTGAGTAAACACCACAGAAATCGTAGAATTGTAGTAAACACTGTTCGTTTTGTTTCAAGACTCTAAGAGACTAAGTGTGGTGGACCGTTTCAATTAGAAATAGCTGGACTTTTTTTGTTGTTGCCATCTTTCTTATTCAGTTTGAAATATATACAGTAGGCGCATTCGGCAACTCAAATCTGACTGAGTCAGATCTGACTAGGTCATGTGACCTATGACGATTTTCTGACTTGCATCTGAGCTGATCTGAGTCGAAGTGCCGAACGCAAAATCTGACTGACTTGAAGACTGAAGCGACATCGACCTGCAGAATAGATCATTAGATAGTTCATGGAGCAACCTAACGTGGCTAATTTGAAAATAAACATGACAATTAGTAATAAAATCCTCACTGTCCCGAGCCCATTGAAACAGCGTTAATGACAATAAGGGGTACTATCAGCAGCTGTTGCCATTTTCGAGAGCGAAGAAAACGAAATATTTTTAATCCTATCGGAATAAAAATACAATCATTGTTCTATAGTAGGAGGGAAAAGTTTTCGTATCGAAACGATCACATGACTTTTATTTGTGCAGGGGTTCTCAAACTTTTATTTGTTCATAGCACACCTTAATTATGTTTATATTTTCTTAATTTTTCGCGGTAAGGCAACACAATTTCACAATGTACAGCTGTACCCATGGAAGGAGATAACACAGTTATTTCCTTCTTCCATGGCTGTACCGCGACACACCCTTTTGAAAGCCCCTTTTGATAACACAGACAAAAGGAAGAAACCCGTTTTTTCCTTAATCTTTTATTATCCTTGACCCCTGCTACGGCGGACAGAAAAGAGGCTACGTCATGGATTAATTTTCTGACTTCCTCAGTCAAGAATTTTTCGACTGACTTATACGTCACCATTCTGACTAGATTATGATGTCACAAGTCCTCTGCCGAACACGTTTTCTGAGCAGTCAGTCAGTCAGAATCAGTTGCCGAACGTTTCGTGCCTCAGATCCAGTCAGATCTGACTCAGATCTGAGTTGCCGAATGCGGCAAGTGAAGGAGTGAGTTTCTAAAGGCCGTATTCATAATACTTATCCGTGACGCATCCGACGCAATGTGACGATTCGGGAAACCAATTTGCCGATGGCCGCGACCGATGCGTTGAGAAATCAGCGTTTGACAGAAAAAGTAACTTTCAGGGATGATTTCGGCGTAGCGGAATATTACATGTCAAGTTCCGAAAATTTTAGGAGTTTTTAAGGAGTGCTTTGTAAAATTTAGGAGTTTTTAGGGCCCTAAAAAACCAAAAATCAATTTTTAGGAGTTTTTAGGAGTTTTTTAGGAGCATACGAACCCTGCCACATACAAACAAAAAATTAATTACAAAGCTTTATTTTTTGAGGTGATAATTAAAATTTTACGACTACCCCTGCATAATCCGTATGTACAACTTCCTGGTAAGCATGGCGTAACTGTTCTTGAACATCCAGCAGATCTGGCATCTACTTTGACATTGTGTATTGTGGCCAATGGCGATTACTTTGAAAGTCAATAAAGGGAGTTTGTTTGTATCTTCTGTTTTCTTTATTTTTCTGATATCATTCACCGAATTTTATAGACACACCTTGTATAAATAACTCAATCGGAAATCTTAAATGTTCCAAATGACTAATTAACAAGTGGATGAATAAGCACTTTCCCATTCCATATTTACAATGTAATAATTACAGACATCCCTCCACAAGTCGGCAACCTCGGTTCCAGAGCCTTACTGTCTCGTGGATTTTCCCGACTTGCGGAATTCCAAGATGGCAGATAATTTTTTCAAATTAAGTTAACTGTAATCACAAATTGTCATTTTAATTTTTTAAAAGAAAATGTAACCACTTATGGAGGAGTGCCTCTCTAATTGGTTGCCATTTTGCCTTTCAGGTAAAGTTACGGACTTGTGGAATACCGGCTTGTGGAGGGACGACTGTATTAAGTTTTGATTTTTAAGAAAGATTTATTTAAAATTTTTGATGTCATGTTTCCAACAAATTTTTCAATTTAAAGCATTTATCATTAAAAATATGCCCACTTTACCATTTTAAAGAGTGTTCCTTACCTCTGAAACAGTCAACTTAATCTGATCCGCTGAGCTAATCATTTTTATTAGGTCTTTAAATTCCATTCCTTCAACTAATTTGCCATTCACAGCGAGAAGCTGATCACCTAACAAACAGCAATCATCACAATATATTATTATGTTTGTTTTCGATACACTGCATTCCTTCGAATTCAAGCTGCTCTTTTTTTTTTGTTTTTTACTGTTCGTAAAACTGAATGCAGCTTAGATTCGAAGGTGAATTAGTCTAGGAAATAACGAGAAAACTTTTACAGAAACTATGGTATGGTTAGAATGATTCCTTGTTTTTGAAGGAATAAGGTAAAAAAAAAAAAAATGGAAACTATCGACCCATTCAAATTTGGAAAATAGCATCAGTTGATAATGGGCAATTTGTGTATCCCTTCTCAGCAAGGATCAGTGACGGCTGGAAAGTAACTAGGTATTATTAAACAGCTATAGAATTTTTAATATCAAATCATTGTGAAAACAGGAATGCCATAATTCATCCAGAGACAATAAAGAATTGTCACAGGAAGATAATGACCACAGGTTTGGGAAAGTCCATCCACGTCTTGTGTGGGATATGTTCAATCACAGCCTATTGAAATCAACACATCAGGTAGCTCATAAAAGCAGATTCACAAGGTATGCGGTATGGAAGGGGTTGCATAAAGAATTGAATTATTAAGCATGGAAACCCCATTACGTGCAGCAGTTGACACCAGAACATTGTGATCGCAGAATGGAGTATGCGGTAGGCACAATTGTTTCGCAACATCCTCTGGAGTGACGAGGCCATATTCCAGTGGAAGTTTTGACAATTGACACAATTGCCATTCTTGGGCGGTAGAGGATTCCTGTAAGACGGTGGCGAAGATGCAGTTTCATCCAAAACTGACCACATGGTGTGGAATGACGGCCACAAATATCATCAGGCAATTTTTCCCATGTGATACAATGAACACGGAACACTACCATCAGATGCTTGAGGATTACGTTTGGCCCACAGCATCTGGATGGGAAAACATTGATGACATTATTTTCACGAAGACAGTGCATCACCTCACTTTGCAAATGTCGTGCGCATAGGATTGGACGAGAAGTTTCCAGGACATTGGCTGAGGAGATGAAACCTGACACCCATATGACTTTTTTTATGAGGTTGGGCAAAAGAAGAGAAGTACCGGATGAAACCTCGCAGATTGGAAGAATTAGAAGCATGGATTCAGGACGTCATCACCATGCAATTTCCTCCAGAAGACAGTGGATTCCATCCATTAAAGAAATTGATTGACAACACAGTTGCCTACATTGAATTTTAAGGTATTCATCCATATTCCCATATAACTGTGCACACATGATATTAAATTTCAATAATTTAGTGTCATAAATATAGCATTTATACACCTTTTTCAATACCTAGTTCTTTCCAGCCACCTTGTAATGCCACTCTCAAGAGAATGAAGGATCTGCACTATGATCAGTATGCATGCGGAAATGAATCAGGCTATTAAATCTTAACTCAGTGAGGTTAAATTTGCCACCAATCTGATATTACTTTATATGGGTTCTTCGTTATAGATTTTAACAGATTTAAGCTTGAGATTTCATAATATTCCATTTTTTAAGAACAATTAAAAATACTTACCGTAAATACCTGACAATAAGTCGCACTCGAATATAAGTCGCACCCCCCCAAATATAAGGAAATTTGAATTTCCTCTTAAAATTCAAGCCATGCCATCATAACTGATAATGCTAACAACTCCCGCTCTCTCTGCTTGCCCATCCCCGCTCTCTCTCTCCCTTCCCATCAAAATATTGATTTGGGGACAAAGTGTAAAGAGAAAAGATAAATAATATTCTGTAGGCGATTAAACAATAATAAATACAAAAATTTAAGTGCTGTGACGTATAAGTTAATTTCGTTTGAAGTTCATCAGGACAAAATGCAACTCCGCGGCTGTGTTGGTTAATTTATTCAAAATGGCGGCATGCGAAGCGAAACTGAAGTGAAGTCGTGTTTACATCTCCTTCGAAGATAGTTACCAAAGATAAATAATTTTCTAAATGTGATTACTATTAACAATAATAAATTTATCAAATTAATATCTATTTAAGTGGAATAAAATAACTACTTGTTTGCTATTCAATCAAACATGGCAGCAGCTGGTAAATGAAACAAACTATATCAACATCGATAAGCAGCCCATCGACAAGTAATTTTAGCTAGGCTCGAGTAAACGTCGCACCCCTGTTTTTTCACTCAAAATTGCGACTTATTCTTGAGTATTTATGGTAAATTAAAAATTAATTTTATACAGAATTTATCTAATAAAATAAATGAAAGTGGGGAGGGGGGTAATAACAGAAAAATCCAATTTTCTTAATATTCATACAATGTATTACGGCGACATATAAAGTAAAAAATTAAAATGAATATTTAAACCTGGTTTAAGTTTTCCACTCAAGAAAGCTGGTCCATCAGGAATGATATTTTGGATGTAAATGGCATGTTCTTTAAAACATCTAAATTCAATACCGTAACCGTAATCTTTGGACTTTCTCAGTACAACAGTTCGCAAGCAACGTTCAAAGTTACACTCTATATTTTCAAATCTCTCTTCTAAAGAATAACTTAAGGTTTCATCTTTGGTAAAAAATGAACTGTTATCTTTTGACATAATACTTGTCCCTAAAATAAGCAAAACAAAGAGAAATACGTTTGCACGATTTCAACCAAAATCACATTTTAAAAAAAGTAACTTTATTTAAAAATAACCTAAAACAAATGCAGTGTTTGCTGGGCTCCTCTTCTCTAATGATATAGATTTTGTTTGTAACTGTGAAAGGTTCTTTGAACATGTTTGCTGATTGAATGACAGCTCTAATTCTGATAAGGTTTCCAATGAGATATGCCGCTTTAACGATGTTATTTTTCTGATTAATAAAATCATTATCAATTAAAAACTAATATTTTAATTAAAAACTGGCAATGAAATTAGTAAATGATGTACTATATGTTTACAAACCGTCTTATAAAGGAATCGGATTTTTTCACTATATTTTTTAGCATATTCTTAGATGCATAAATATTTTCTTTTTGGGATTTTTTCATAATTCTGGGATTCTTTTTCTCATCTTCAAAATGGCAATCTAAAAAGTTATGCCTCAGATTAAATATATGTTTCTTTTTCATTATATTCATTAGCAATTCAATACAGGGTGACGATAAATTATGGATACGTCCAGGCGCGGATATATTAAAGCGCCACCAAATAATTTTTAATTCACTGCAATCACTGCATGTTCTTAGGCAAGTAGTCCTTGTTCAGGGATCGGCGCACGGTAGGGGATCAAAAAAAGAGACTTTGTAGACTAAAATATTTAAAAAAGAGACTTTTGTAGACTAAAATATTAAACGAAGGGACTTTGTAGATTAAGATATTAAAAAAAAAACAAGAGCTCTATTAACATTATAATCTCTTTCAAATACTAAGAATAAAGTTTTACAGGATTTTTACAATTTTCAAATACGATCCTCTCATAAAATGGCAAAGAATGGCTCGAAAAAATTAAATAGTTTTAATAAAGAAACTGCAAAATATAACGTACATTGAGAGTAATCAGATCTAATATAGCTAAACACTAAAAGAAAAAAGGTTTTAACTAAACAGTGTAAAATAACATTAACATTTATTACACTGATAAATAATTAAATATATACTGGAGATGGCCTCCAAACATGATATAATAATTCTGCGACCTGGATTCGAACCAGGAACCTCGACTGTCATGGTCGATGCCATGGAATTTTTCCTTCCATTTTTCGATAGAAAAATTATTACATTTATTACACTGTCTTTTTCCGTTTATTTGGGGCAGAGTTTATAATCAAAGAAGTTTCCTTTTTCCAACAATATTTTGCAATTTTTCAACTTCTTTATATCTTTCTTTTTTATCATTTTTTAATGAACTTACACCTTCTAACATTCCCTGAGCCAAATGTGTTTCTTGCAGGACTCCCTTCTGTAAAGCTTTTTTTAATCTAGCAGTAGCTTCATCAAACATGATATCAGTTGACTCTTTAGTGGTATCAAGTTCTTTCTTCCTCGGACTCGGTTTCGATTCCATTTCTTCAATCGTTTTCTTTGAATTTTCTACTTTCATCATTCTTTCATTTTCTTTTGCTTCTTTTCATTTTCAATTTTTTTTTTCCTGGAGACACAGTTTTTGTGAGCAGTTGGCTCAAAAAAGATCAATTTTTTTGGTAACAGGTAAAAGAAATGGCTTGCCATTACACTGTTTCATAACATCCTTAATTATCAGAATAGCATTAAGAGTTCTTAGAGCCATCTGTGGACGAGTATCAAGAACCCACTTGGAAACAGAAAAAGGTCTTTCTATGTCAGCATTCCCATGCGACAGGCACAGAGCTGTTTTCACTACTCTAGATACACAGGATGTCTACAGGTTTTCTCAAAGTCAATTTAGTGACTTTTCAGTGACTTTTTGGGGACATCTTAAAAAAAACTTCCTGACCTAATTTAATTATTTTTAACGCCAAAAAAAGAAACCTTTTCAAGCATTTTCCTTTGACTGGAGTGTCCAGAATTTTTCCATGACCAAATTTCAATTCCGCGACTCGGCATTTCCGTGACCCATTTTCCAATTTCATTACTTTTTCGTGACTTTCGTGACCATTTTCCAATTTCGCTACTTTTTGGGAACATTTTCAGCAACTTGTATAGGTAATGATCTGGCTACTGTTGCAATGTATTGCAGACTTTGTTCTGTTTTTCTTTCTGATGGTTTTAAGCATCCAAGAGCTTTTTTTTTAACTCTCATTGAACAAGTCAGGGTTTTCATAATCAAATGAGCAGTTCCAGCAATATAGTGAGACTGGACATTTTTAAGAAAAATCATTCTGTCAACCTCTTTCATTAAATTAAGTTCTTCTTTAATCTCTCCAGGTATTATAACACCTGTTAAAGCCAATAAAGTTTCTTTATCAAACAAATCATTGTTTTCCCAGTCAAATGAAGATAAATTTTTCAGTGCAGAAGTTTTACATATACGGCCAGTTAGTTTCTGAACCGCAGAAAGTAACTCAGAATGGAGAATATGAACAAAAGGTCGATCTGTTTGAAAGACATTTGTAAAGCTCTGGAATAATTCAGCAGATGACACTACAAAATACAGAGTGATTCAAAATGATGTCCGGCATTTCAAAATTTTACTATGCATTTATTTTATAACATAAACTAACCAGACCGGGTTTAAAATGCAGGAAAACTCAAATATTTTTTGATTCTAGCATTACAAATGTTCTATGTGACTCCCTCGAATCACCGGGACAATGTCAAGACGATCATCAATCTCACCCCAAGCTCCTTTCAGCATGTCTGCTGTAACTAGTCCCGTGCTTTTGCGTTTACAAAGACACCCAGTTTCCTGAAATTGATCATACCACTTATGGATGCTTTTGTCAGTAGGGCAATCTTTATGAAATTGCCTACGAAATGTCCGCTGGACTACAATTATAGAGTTTGTTTTTGCATACTCCAAGACGCAATATGCCTTTTCATTCACAGCCACCATCTTTACTTTTATCGCAACACTAGCGCCACCACAGCCTCCAATTGCGGGAAGGTTAAAAACATTTGAGTTTTCCTGCATTTTAAACCCAGTCTGGTTTAAAACAGTAAAATTTTGAAATGCCAGACATCATTTTGAATCACCCTGTACATTTCAGCAAGAATTTCTTGTTTCTTGCTTAAAGTCAGTACAAATATTGAGATGAATGTAGATTTAGTTATAAAATTAATTGCCAATTTAGGTGGATTTGATAAGAGCTTCAGGTGGATTTGCTAAATTGTTGTTATCTTTTTTATGTAACCTGATTTTTCGATCACTCTTTTTATATAATTTTGCTCCCTCTTGCCTAACAACCAACACCATCAAATGTCCAGAAAAAAAAAAGAAGGGGGAGGGCCCTTAAACCAAGCCAGATGACCTGAAGATGTCCTGAGGCCAAGACTAAAGATCTCATCATTCTTCTCATATTCTGAATTTTGTTTCAAAGGGGGAGGGGAGTTAGAGGGGCTGGCCTACAGATTAAAAATACACAATGGCTGTGTTTTAATCTGTGTGCTGGCCCCAATCTGCTACCGAAGGAGGTTAGGGTCCTCCAAGCAAGGTGGTCAATTTCGCGGGGAACTGATGCATTTTTCATTATTAGCAATGGAGGTAAATAAAATGTCCTTTGCGGCCTACAATTTTTGATTATTTTTTATGACGAAAATGGTTGTAGATGCTTTAAAAAGTGACTTTGTAGACTAAATTCCTGAAAAAGATACTTTTAGAGACAAGATCAAAAATTAGAGACTAAAAGCTAGAAAAGAGACCAACGCTGATCCCTGCCTTGTTTCAACTTATTATGAGTTAACCGATGTGTGTTTTGAAATGATAAGCAAACGCAGTGCAATTTTGGAGCTATTTCGTCGAGGAAAGCATCAATGTGAAATTGTTCGTTTGCTCAATGTTGATAGAAACGTCGTCTCCAAAGTGATCAAACAATTCAAAGAGCTTGGCTATAAAGGCAACCGTCCAGGAAGAGGAAGAAAGCGTACCACCAGCATGTCCATGAACCGCAAAATCATCAAAAAGCAAGTCCAGCGAAATCCGAGGGTCTCAATGAGACAAATCACTCGTGAGAGCGGAATCAACCACTAATCGGTGCAGAAAATGGCAACAGAGGAATTCAAACTCAAGCTATAAGCTCCAAAAAGTCCAGCTCCTCACAGACGAAAACAAGTGCATACGGCTTCACAGATACCGCCAACTCAAGCGTCGGGCTGCAGGTGAGAAACGGAAGCACATGCTCTCCACTGTGGAGCAGGCACACAATCACCAAAACGACAGAGTGTGGTCAGCAGAGGTACCCGGCACCTCTACAGT
This sequence comes from Rhysida immarginata, assembly GCA_023313115.1. Lineage (NCBI taxonomy): Eukaryota > Metazoa > Arthropoda > Chilopoda > Scolopendromorpha > Scolopendridae > Rhysida > Rhysida immarginata. Next base: position 6,288,752 of record JAHWFO010060970.1, read on the forward strand.
CATCGAATGTCACCAAAATCCACAGTCCGTGATGCTCTGGAGCGGAATTTGCGCCAGTGGCAAGACACCCCTCGTGTTCGTGGACCAAAGCGTCAAAATCAACCAACAAGTTTACCGTTGTGACATTCTCGAGGCTGTGGTACTTCCTTGGGCTCGGCAGCATTTCGGCAATGCAGATTGGACCTTTCAACAAGACTCTGCACCAGCTCACAGAGAGAAAATGATGCAGGAGTGGTGCAAGAGCCATTTTCCGGATTTCATCACGTCTCAGTAGTGGCCGCTCTACTCACCGGATCTCAATCCGATGGATTACATCATATGGTCGATCTTGGAAGCCAAGACCTGTGCTAAACGCCACAACAGTTTGGAGTCGCTGAAGAAGTCCCTGCGCCAAGAATGGGACTGATTGTCACCCGATGACTTGCGGCCCATTGCTGAAAATTTCAAGACACGTTTGGGGCTTTGTATCGGCGCCAAAGGAGCCCACTTTGAAACCGAATGAACAAGTTATTACCGAAGGACCATGTTCTATTTATTAGTTGTCAATTGCTTTACTTTTCGTTTTTTGGATTAAAAAATTTGTACACAATGAGTTGCCATAATTTATTGTCACCCTGTATATTCAGTAATAAATTACACGGCAAACAAACCTGCAAATGAAGTTTTGCGTTTGAGTGAGTGACATCGTATTAATCTGTTTAAGAAATGGTGAGCAGATGCCATGTAAAATAAATATTGAGCTCTAAAGCAGAAACAAAAAGGAAAAATTATAAAAATGTTACATGCTTTAAAATTCCAGAATTTAATGATGATATTTAAAAAAAAGTTATACATGTAATTAATTTTTTTTCATCATTAAGAAGTATACAATGTCAGTGGCCGCTTCAGGGCTGGGGTTGTTATTAACAGACAGTTCTTCGTTTGGCTTTGTTAAGAATGTTTTAATATGTCTCCCCACCATTAAAGCTGGAGGAGCTCAAAGCTCAAAATACAGCCACCATATATGAAATGACATCAGACTTTGGGAGGAATTTGAGTATCGAATGAACGAGTGGCGGGGATCACAGTGAACATTTATAAGCTACCATGTCAAAATTTTGCAACTTTGCTCAATTCTGTATCTTGATTTTAAAAAATTTGAAATTTTAAAACATTTGAAAATATCTTGAATTTTGAAATTAGATGCAGATGTTTGATACACCTTTGTACACTCAAAGGCTAAAAGTCATGGGATAGCTGCTCACAAACGTGTCGGAACCCATCTAGCCTGATGCAGAGCAGTGAATTGACGTGGCATCAACTCCGCAAGAGGCTGAAGGACCTCTGATGACATACTGAACCATCTGGATTGCTATCAACAGATCCTTAAGGGCCGCTTCACATAGGAGTGTCTCTACGTGTTCCATCATGGTACTGTTATCTACGGTATGTTTTCGAGACGCCATACATGGTACCCTTCGGCAAAAAACACAGAGACCGGAGAGTTCGCCCAAGCCCAACTTTTCACGAACGTCTGCTGACGTCATACGTGTTTTCCGACAATCCACCGCGAACATCAACAAAATAAAGATGGCAATGTATTGAGGAGAGGTTGATTGAGCTTGTTCAAAAACATTCGTAAAATATAAGGGACCGTGACTATAAGGACACAATTAAGAAAAATAACACCTGGGAGTACCAAGTATGAGCAATGAAGTATAAACATGAGTAAAAATGATTTTATTTTGCTGAAGAACGAACCCTTCTCATTGGAAGAGTGCTTTTGTTATGAGAGCTCTCATTAGCCAAACGACACGTGACGTGACGTTAGAAACGTTGTCATGTGAATGTGTATACCGCATACGTGCTCACATCCTAGCTGTCGCACGTACGTAACGGAACGCGTATAGACGCTCCTATGTGAAGCGGCCTTTATTTTGGTAAATAACAGATCTCTCCGACACATCCCATAAATGTTCAAAGGGATTCATGTCTGAGGAGCGAGCTGATTACACCATTCGTTGGAACTCTCTTAAATGCTCCTCAAACGAGTTCTACACAATTTGAACTCAGTGACAGGGAGTGTTTTCTCCTGGAAGACTCCATCATTGTGGAGATACACAAAGTCCGTGAAGGGGCATAAATGTCAACGAGTCCATGGATTACAATGGTCTGTTTTGTAACCCATCAATAAACCTTATTGATCGATTAATATTTTTAATATAAGGGTCGTACAAATGAAAACGAAAATTATTTATTTTATCCAAAGTGTATACAAGGAATTAAAAAATACTCTCCAAATGCATTAAGGCATTTATCGCACTGTGTAACAAGGCGTGTAATTCCTTTATGGAAGAAGTTTTTCGGTTGCGTGTGGAACCATTCCAAAACCTCTTCCTTCACTTCATCGTCTTGACTGAAACCTGCGGCCTTTCAGATGTTTCTTGAGATCCCCAAACACGTGAAACTCACATGGGGAAAAATCAGGGCTGTAAGGTGGATGCTTCATTGCTTCCCTGTTGAACTTTTTGATGAGGTCTACCGTTACTTTCGAGGTGTGAGGACGCGCGTTGTCGTAGAGAAGAAGCACTCCTTCTGTAAGAAGTCCAGGATGCTTGCATTTGATGGCCGCACGCAATGCCTTCAATGTTTCCCCATATCGTGCTGCGTTAACTGTGGTGTCTTTTTCAAGAAAGTCCAGTAAAATCGGGCCTTTGCGATCAAAAAACATGGTCAACATCACCTTCAAAAAACCTTTGCAATCAAAAACAGTTTCGTTGACTCCATTTTGTTGTTTGGACGAAGTGATAACGTGCAGAGCTTCAAAGCGCAAGCTATCGTTCTTTCTCACGTGATGCAACACTTTCAACCTATTGTTCAATTTGCATGTGGGGTTTCGCAATTGATGAAAACAAAAACTTACGATCCTACACGTCGTCTTTTTTTTTCCCCCCACACAAATTTTCGTTTTCATTTGTATGATCCTTATATTTGTATTTCACTTAACAATACTTATCTGAATTATATTTATTGTACTCCCAGCCCCTTGTCACATTACCATTCAAAGAAAAAGGACACAGAGAAATGCAATTTAAAAATTTTAAAAAATTAAATTTGAATAAACATGAACAAAATTCCTAAAAACAAAGGCTTCTTACTTTTTCCCTCTCATATAGAATTTAAGTTGATGACCAATAGCACTTTCATGCAGAGGAATGAGAAAAAAATGGTGATGATCATAAGAAATTCTTCTAATATTTCTCCAGGGATATTTTTCAAGTACCTTAGAATGCTCATTATTTTGAATATTTTCAAATATGAAAATTCCTTCAAAGTTTATGCCCAGCCTAACACAAGATGTACTTCTTTTGTTCTATAAATACAAAAATAAAATTTTTAAAAAACCGATATATTCTATCAAAAAAAAAAAGAAATAAATGAAAAGAGTTAAAGCTCCTATTTGTTTACTACAACCCCCCAACATAAGTATGGAATATTTTCTAAATGTTATTGCAGCATTGAAAAGATAATTTTTTAAGCTACAAATTATCCAGAGAATGTGACAAAACTTTTTTTATGAATATTGTACCATGTTAAACAAAAGGTGGTATTCAAAAGTTATAACTTAAACGAGTAGCAATATTTTTTTAGAGAAATAATAATCAGGTCTGGAAAGATGCGGTAGAAAACAATTTATTGCCTGACGCGTTTCAGCGTTATGCTATCTTCGGAGGCTGTTATGCTACAGATTATGGGGCTGGCCAAGCCACTTTTATATACAAATGGTAAGGGTTAAGTGGCCAATTACAGTTAAAAAATAACAATAAAAATTATGAATAAGAAGGTGATTGGGTCCAGTCGTCAATGCACGGATCTCATAGTGGATTAATGACTCCGGTCATCGAAGCGCGGACCTCCTAGAGAGCTGTATTATTACATCCGGTTGTTGGTTTCTTTCTTCTTGGAAAAGTTGACGAGGAGCTGCAGGGTGTCTTCCCGTTCAAATACAGTCTGATTATTTAGTAGGGTGTTCGATGCCCTCTAACCTGCCTGAGGGCATCGCACTAAAGCACAAAATTACTGAAGCTTCATTACAATACATCTATGTCGTAACAATTAGCTCAAAACATGATCATTACAATATCAAAATAACAATAGAAATTACAGATTAAAAAATATGGAAAAGAATAGAAAGGTAACAGTTTAAAAAGATACATTTTGATATCTGATAAAAAAAATTAATTTGAATAGATGAATTGAACTTCAATAATGATCTTAAAATAAATACACTAGCGAGGATCGAAAAGTAACGCACATGATTTATTGTGGCAACATTTTTAATAATAAGCAAAAAATGAAACGATGTACAAGACAGCTATAGGTTTACCTATATTTTGACATATGCACCAAGTCAATCGACACATTTCTCCCACCGTGGCACCAGATTCAATACACCTCGTTCATACAACTCCGTTTTCTGGTTCACTTGCCCACTTCTGATTTCACTTCTTCATCCGAACCAAAGTGTTGGCCTCCTAGGGATTTCTTTATCGGTCCGAAGAAGTGACAGTCAGGTTGCACTGCAGGGTGGATGTTTGAGGACCTCCCAGTCAAATTCCTCAATTTTTCTCAGCCCTTTTTGAAGAATAAACACCACCTGGAGATGTTGTTACGGTTCAACATTTCCCTGTGCATTTCACTCGCATTTTTTCGTTTGGCCCATTAAAAAACGGAGTACACCTTGCTGTTCTTCACAAGTTGACCATCTAGTAAACCCGCCATCTTTCTCAGTATTTTTGAACATCTGGACCAAATAATATTCCATAGAAAAACTGATAATGTGTTACTTTTCGATTTTCCCTTGCAATTGAATTGTTTATTTTATAAAGCGTCAATGAAGAAAAAAAAAATGAATGATGTGTAGAATACTTTATCATAATTGAATAATTTTACAATTCAACTCTACCTGATTAACTTGATGGAAGTGAAATCCAAAAGTAGGCAAATCTTCTATTTTTTTCATAAATTCCAATTCAGCAAATTCTCGAGAATATCCTTTGTGTTCTTTATGCAAACATATTAGCTCTTTAGTCGCATAATCACTTCCAATTAAATCTATCACATCTGGTGATAGGTAATGATGAATGAAAAAATATTTTTGACCAAATGCATTATTATAATCTCCAAATTCTGCCTGAAGTGCCAAAGAGCCTAAGATTAAGGCAGATTGAGAATCACATTCAATTTTCATTGACAAAATGTCCTTCCTTAATTGCAGATAATACATATGCTGCACACTTTTATCTCTGTAGAAATAAAGATTAAGTTATTATGACTATGTTGAGAAAAAGAAAAATCTGGCTTATTATTATTATTATTATTATTATCATTGTTTGGGGAAGCCAAACTCGGATCAAGTCCGGAAGCCAATTCCAGAGGCAGACCCAAAAGAGGACCAAAGCCCAAGGAACTCAAATGCGAGGGAGGGAAAGTTATGCACTCGTGGGAGTATTGATGTTTGGGTGTAGGAATTTCCTTACTATGTGACAGGTGTTTAGAATTGTGGCTTTCTGTAAGGTTTTGTATAAGTGTGGGTTTAAATTTAGTGTTGACAGGCTTTTGTGTAGCGTGTGTGGAATAACCCCAGTGGCAGAAACAACGATAGGGACAATGTATACTCTGTTAACTCCCCAAAGGCGTTTTATTTCATGTGCAAGATTCGTATATTTAGTGATTTTTTCAGTGTATGTCGTTTGTAAATTGTGTGTGTTGGGGATGGAGATATCAATTATGTAAGTCACTTTGTTTTGCTTATCTACTAGTGTAATGTCTGGTCTGTTATGAGGGATAGTTTTGTCAGTGATTATAGCTATGTCAAAATATACACTATATGATCACAAATATCCGGACACATGCACGTTTGCACTCTAGCCACGATTTCATGGAAATCAATAGGGCGTTGCACATCCCTTTGCCCGAATCACAGCTTCCACCCTTCGGGGAAGGCTTTCCACCAAATGTTGGTAGGTACTTTCCGGAATGTTCCTCCATTCCTCCCGAAGAGCGAGAAACAGTTCAGGTACAGAAGTTGGCCGATGTGATCTGGCCCGCAAGAGTCTTTCCAATTCATCCCACAGACTCTCTATAGGATTGAGGTCGGGACTTTGTGCCGGCCAACCCATTTCTTCGACCCCTGAGTCCGCAAACCACTGCTGTACACGCCTCGCTTTGTGGCACGGAGCATTGTCGTGTTGGTAGAGAAATGGCCCGTTTCCGAAAAATTGCCACAACGTTGGAAGTGCACAGTTGTCCAAAACATTCAGATAACGGTCGGAGTTCATGATTCCTTGCAGAGGAATGAGCTGGCCCAGTCCGTACCATGAAAATGAGCCCCACACCATGACTCCTCCTCCTCCGAACTTGACTGTGGGCTCTGTGCACTCAGGTAAGAAGCGTTCTCCAGGTATGCGCCAAACCCAAACTCGTCCATCGGATTGCCAGAGTGTGTAGCGAGATTCGTCTGTCTACATTACACGTTTCCATTGGTCCACTGTCCAGTTTCTGTGGGCTTTGCACCACTCCAGACGTCGCTTGGCGTTGACCCTGCTGATGTGGGCTTGTGGGCAGCAGCACGGCCATGGAATCCCATCGTTTGTCAGTTCCCGACGAATTGTCATGGTACTGGCATCATTTGCAGAGGCGTTTCGAAACTCTGTGGCAATTTTTTCCGCCGAGGACTTCCGGTTGCTACGGATGACACGACGAAGCACTCGACGGTCTCTGTCCGTTAGTTTCTTGGGTCTACCGGTTCGTTGTTGAACTGTTGTTGATCCCCGGGTCTTCCATTTCATAATGACATCGCCTACTGTTGACTTGGGTATCTGAAGAAGGCTGGAAATGTCACGCACGGACTTGCCGCATAGGTGACATCCAACGATGGTTCCACGTTGGAACTCACTGAGCTCTGCCGAACGACCCATTCTTGCCAATGTCCAAGCAGAGTTGTGTCTGAAGGTGTGGGAAGCTATTTAAATGATGTGCAAGTCATCATGTGACATTGGGCCAATCGATGATCTGTGAGGGGTGTCCGGATATTTTTGATTATATTGTGTAGTTTATGTGTGGTGTTCTCTAAGACAGGGGCAGCCGAGGCCTGAAGGCAGAAATATCACCTGAGTAAAACAATTTTTTTTTTTAATTATAAGTGGACATTCAATTTATTTTTATGAAGCTAGATTGTTTCTGAAGATATTAAGTGTCTGTATTCCAAAAGAGCATTTGGAATTTTGTTTCATTAAAAGAATTTCAGTGAAAATGATGATGGCGCTAATTTTTTGTCACTGACTGTATCAAGAAATCTTTTAAGAAAAAGAAGAACAATATCAAAACAATTTAAAAAGAGGGTGTTAAAAATATTTACCTTAACAAGTTAATATTAACATAAAACTGAATTCTGAAGTACATGGTGAAGCATGAGAAAAATGAGTTCTCATTTAAGTTTTGTCTCAAATAAGGTGAAATCATTTTAAAAATTACAGTATCAGGATCAATAAATAAAAATTCCCCATCTGCGGAAAAAAAGTACAATAACATTTAATTTAAAAATATTAAAAAAAAAATAAATTATAAAATGAATTTACAAATACCTTCAATATATGCTAAACCATACAAAATTGTCTTTTCAAGTTTTTGAAATTCACATGCAGCATGCAGTAAATGTAAGACTTTTGTAGTTTTGATGTTGCACGTTGTTTCAATCTGCTGTCCATTCAATAACACTATAGCCACTTTTTTAATTAAACTTTTGTCCTAATGTAAAAAAATACATTGCATATTTTAGAATGCGTAGATACTTGGAAATATTTCAGTTTCTGAAGGTCACGATAAGTGATATTTGGTGCTGTATTCATAAAGCTGAAGTGAAAATGAATGTACGATGAACTGTTATTTCTTGTAACAATTGAAATGCCACTGATCATGCAGCTCAGCAACATCCAAAGGCTGTCACATCAGCATACAAGCTATAGATTAATTTCTCAGCATACAAATTTAACCCGAGGTTTCTTATTTCTATCATTTTTCTGAAAAAAACCTCAAGATATGTTCGGGTAAATATGCTATATAAATAGGCATGGACGGAAGCTGGACGAGATCACTTTCATATTAGCTTTTGGTGACAGGAAATTAAAAAAAAAAAAGAATAATGTACTGTACATTGTATACAGAGTAAGGCATTTATCTTGAGACAAGTGAATATCTCGGAAACTAAGCACTGTACGAAAAAATGTCCAAAATCAAAAGTGAATAATTTCACGGGGGAAATTCATTAGTTAAAAAATTACCCCCTCCCCTTTGTAAGGAGGGCTGGGGGGAGGGGTAACTTTGAAATCTTAAATAGGAACCCCTATTTTTAATGGTATATTGTACACAATATTCGAGAAATGCTTTATTCTTGGTGTTTTTTCAACTGATCCAACCGTTTAGGAGATAGAGGCCCTAAAAGTGTGGAACTTTTAAAGTTTTGAACCCAATTTTATCGATGAAGACAAAGAGATAGAGAGTGGGTCT
>JAHWFO010060970.1:6297698-6365894 GCA_023313115.1 Rhysida immarginata
CCCCCCTCCCTTGTGAGAATAGAAAAAGAAAAAGAGATAGAGAGTGGGTCTTACAGACATTCCTATTCCATTTTTTGATGGTCTTTAAGAATCCGAAGTCAGAATTTCAAAAATTCTATTTTTTTATAGTGCACAAGTAAACTTTTAGGGGCAGCAGTCCTATGGAGACAGAGTCTATGCGTGTGTATTGAAAAAAACGTTGGATCAATTGAAAAAAACACCAAGAGTAAAACGTTTCTCGAATATTGCGTACAATCTGAATATACCATTAAAAATAGGGGTTCCTATTTAAGATTTCAAAGTTACCCCCTCCCCCTGCCCCCCTCACAAGGTGAGGGGGTAATTTTTTTAACTAATGAATTTCCCCCGCGAAATAATTCACTTTTGATTTTGGACATTTTTTCGTACAATGCTTAGTTTCCGAGATATTCACTTGTCTCAAGATAAATGCTTCACTCTGTATACTGTATAATTAATGTTCTATGATGTATGTTATATGCTAAGTTCATCAACTCAAAGTTCGTGCAGCCAGTCGTTGCAGTGCTAATATTATCCTCTTGTATAATATGGTCCCACAAATTTAGATGCTTATTTTAGGTCAAAAGTTTTCGCATTATAGTGGAATAAATCCGGTAAATGTGTTTAATGTGTTTAGATGGAGTCCCAAGTTAATTTTAATTGTTAATTTTGAAATTTTGCTTCATTATCCCCTTCTTTTCTTTATATTGAATGCACCCCCCCCCCTTACCCCTCAATACATTCCTATATTATCTTAATATGGTTTAAAAATTACTATAAACAATAAAAGTAGTCAGTTTGCTCTTGAACAAAGCTCGATCGAAATTTTGACTATGTCCGACCGACGTGGGAACCATGCAGGCATACGTAGCTGGCTGCTGCTGCTGATCTGCGGGCACGTTTTCTCCCAAGATACTTTAATACAGCAAATTTCTCAGAAACATCTATTTTTTTTTTTTCGTAAGTTTAATCAAGCAACTTATGCAAGGCAATTTTTTTTATTTACCTCTTTGATGACTCCAGATTCCATTTTGAATGTAGAACTTGGTTTATAATTCGTCATAAATTCTGGTCCAAGACAGCACTTCAAAAATTAGAAGGAATAAATTCAGTATTATATTTATTAATAAAGTTTTTATAGTTTTTTTAATTTTTATTTGGAAAAAAGAAATCAAACATATAAAATATTTTTTTTTGCAAAAGGGAAATTCTGTTTATGTGATCACTAGGAGCAATGCGAAAGGAGGGCGATAGAAGACACTGCTTAAAGCTTGTTGCAACCAACATGAGCATATACAGGGTCAGGACACATTAATATGACCACCTCGCCTCAAACATGTTGGAACGTCCCATGGTATGCAGATGAAAAATCATTGCATATCATTAAAAGCTGACGACAGCAGACGTGTAGTAGCATCCGTTAACACAGCAATTGTCGCCGTCATGGGCAGAGCAGGTGACCTGTCAGACCTCCAAAAGGGGATGATCAATGGCTATCGGGCCAAGGGGGGGCAGCATTTCAGAAACGGCCACCTCTGTGACCGCTCTAGGGCTGCCATTGTGAAGGTGTACCGCGACTGGACGAACCAGACAGTTTCGAGCAACCGAAGAGGTTCCTAGAGATGAGCGTCGGCCAAGACCAATCGGCATGCCACTGTTGAGCAACTGACACAGCAAATGAACAGTGGGACCACTAGGCGTGTCAGCACCAAGACAGTGCAACGATTCCTCTTGAGGTTGGGGCTCCGGAGCAGGCGTATGGTAACGGCACCCATGTCGACACCTGCGCATCGCCGAAAACGCCTCCAATTTGCAATGGACTGTCGCCATTGGATCTCGGCCGAGTGGCAAAGGGTTGCTTTCTCTGACGAGTCGCGGTTTCTGGTGAACAGAGTGGACGGACGATGGAGAATTCGCCGGGAAGCATCTGAGAACAAGCATCCCGACACCATCGTTGGCAGACGACAAGCTGATGAGGGAGGTGCGACTGTTTGGGGGATGTTTTCATGGTATGATCTGAGTCCACTGATACCGCTGAAGGGTACACTGAATGCTGTTCGTTACCTGATGATCGTCGCAGATCAGGTACACCCCTTCGTGTCAACAGTGTTTCCCAGGGTGACAGCACCCTTCAACAGGACAATACTCCCTGCCATACTCCAAAACTGTCCATGACTGGTTCGAGGAGCATGAGGATGAATTCAAGCTACTCCCATGGCCACCAAATTCCCCGGACCTCAACCCCATTGAACATTTGTGGGGCCATCTTGATCGCCATGTCTGCAAGCTGGACCCTCCACCACACACGGTGATGGAATTACTGGATGCACTGATCGCCGAATGGTCCCAGATTCCTGCAATCACCTTCCGAGGACTTATTGACTCTCTGCCACATCGACTAGCTGCCGTGCTTGCCACCAAAGGTGGATATTCCAGATACTAGCAGGTGGTCTTATTAATGTGTCCCGATCCTGTATGCCGAGTTAATGGATTTGCAAAGAGTGTTCACATTACAGAGCATCAATTGAGTAGTGTTTCCGTGCGTATTATAACAGCCATTTAGGACATCCTTGATCAAAACTGAAAGAAAGAGACTGAAGAGCTCTGAAACATGTCATCACGTCTTCTTGTCATTTTTCTGTTTTCGCAAAAAATTTTCAAGAATCGACAAATGTTAATATTTGTAGTGAGACAATTTGTACAAAGCTCCATAAACCAAATTTCCACAGCCAAAGATCCAATGGGAACTGACAGAAATGCAAAGCTCATCACAATTCGTTACTGCAGCTATGGAAACAAATTTTATGGTGTAACAAATTTCATTTTATGCTGTTCAAATCCAATGTTAATTAATGCCTAAGTATAGTAGATGTCAAGAAGTGTTATACGACATGTGTTATCCCAATGGTTAAGTTTATTGTGATAGCGTGATAGAGTGTGGCTGCATTTTGTCTCATGGGATCAGACCACTGGTTTTAGTGGATGGTACCATGAATGCCTGAAGGAAGTACTTGAATGTTCTCGACAATTCTAGAGTACATTTTGAGAGGCAGTACATAAGCGAACAGTCTCAATTCGTTATGATTTGCTGCTCTCATGTAAAAAATCAACTTTCTAACACATCATCTTTTCATTTTAATTACTTTAAGTTCTATACTGTTTATTACCTTATTACCAGATTTCTTGCTTGCATTCATTATTTCTGGATATTTATCTGCACAATACATTTCAGAAATGTTGATAGAGGATACACTTCTTTCGTCTTGAAAATCATTGCTATTAGTAAATATACAATGAATATTGCATAAAGAAGATAAAAAGCTTAAATTTTGCAATTTATTTTTTATAAATTTAAAGCATGGAAGCAATATTTACTAAATTTAAATAATTCACCGCTTGGCAATTGCTAAGAAACATACAAGTTCTCTCCTGCAGGGTTGAAAGATAATTATTTGTAAAGGGTGATTCATAAAATCTGCAGTTTTTGAACTGTGCCGGACTTTATTGTTTGAAGATTGTTAGCATTATTTCTATAATTTTTGTTATCTATTGTCATTCCAATTAAGACTAACTGTCGTTTTTACTTTTAGTAGCTATGGAGCGGTGAGTATCCAGCAACGCATTCTTATAGTGAAAACTCATTACAAATACGGTGAATGTTACGCAGAGACTGTCCGTAAACCTCACTCGACCTTGGGATGTGATAGTGCCCCAACCGCAACAACAGTATTCAGGTTGGTACAGAAATTTGAAAAATCTGGATGAATTACAGTCAAAAATCACCTGGTCGAAACTGTACAGAGGTTGAGTCAAAAGTAGTGGCCGACTCGGGAGGGGGGGGGGGGTGGAGTTTGACGAATTCTGGGCAAAGACCATTTACCACAAGGGTATATCGCATTTATTAAGAGAAAAGAGTGGGAAGAAATGTCAGTACGAATTTGAATGCCATAGACATTGTGCCACTTGCGTCAGCCAGTAGAAACATGGAAGAAAAATTGGTGATACGCTGGCTCCTTCGTCACTATTGGAAAAAGGAGACTAGTGCGCGAGCAGTAATTGCCGAAATTTGCAGGGTGGAAGGTCAGAGTGTGACCAATGAACGGACAGCATGACGGTGGTTCTCCCGCTTTTCATCTGGAGACATGGGCCTGGAAGATGCGCCAAGGAGCGGAAGACCCAAAGAAGTGGATGACGCAGCCCTACGGCAACAAGTCAACTGCTTCATGGGAAAGGTCAACAGGAGCTGCCGAGTGGACTAGCGGCGGACATCGGAACATCACAATCGACTGTGGTTCGACATCTGCATGCCACGGAAAAGGTCAACAGGAGCTGCCCGTGCAAGCACAACAACGGGTGAATGTGTGTCATCAACTGCTGGAAAAAATCGAGGTTCTGCCACATCCAGCATACAGCCCCGACCTGGCACCTTCCGACTACCATCTCTTCCGGCCCATGGTGCAATTCCTGTGTGGACGGTGCTTCGCCAATGTCAGTGAGGTTGAAGACGCCATGCGTGACTTTTTTGCCCAGAAACTGGAGGAGTATGAAGTTTTGCCGATAGATAGTATTAGGCTGTAATTGTGCCAAGCGGTATCATCTTATATCCATGTGATTTTGAGTTTGAGCTGTTTTTGTCACTTTTTGTGTTGGTCGTGTTGCAATTCTTGATATTAAAGCTGAAGAAACCTGCAGCTGAAACCCACAGACTGTTGAAGGAGACTTTTGGGGAACAAGCTTTTGGCCAAACCCAAATATCTGAGCGGTTTAAGCATTTCAAAGATGGTTGGGAATCTGTGGAAGCTGACAAGCATTCTGGTCGACTGTCAACAAGCACAACTCTGGAAATGATCACGAAAGTGCGTGACGTGATCCGAGAGGACTGAATTCAGACTATGATCGCCTTGAACTGTCATACGAGACGTTTTGAGACAGTTGAGGGAAAACGTGAGGCACAAAAGGCCAGAGATGTGGAAAAAGCAAGACTGGCTGCTCCATCATGACTTGCTCTGAAGCACACATCGCTCGCTGTGAGGGACTTCCTCAACAAAAACAACATGACCGCTGTCCCCTGGCACCCTGCGATTTCTACTACTTCCGAAAATTGAAAGTGCGGTTAAAAGGGCGGTGATTTGACTCTACTGAAGTGATCCAAGTGGAATAACAGCAGGTGTTAAACATGCTCCAACCTGGGAACTTCCAGGAGTGCTTCCAGAAGCAGGAACATCACTGAAAGCAATGTATAGATGCCCAAGGAGACTAGTTTGAAGGTGACGGTGAAAATTAAAAGATCGGGTAAGTTCCATATTTTATAAAGGTACGTTTCGGGAAATTTTGGGTAGCACTTCGTATCTTTAATTTTCTGGACTATTTCCAGGCCACTTTGGGACAGAAATTTGCTGCACTTCAGCCAATTCTTCATTGGGCAATATTGGGCTGTCTGAGTTAATATGAGGTTCAGGAAGCAGCGATGCTGCTCTGAAGATCATCTTCTCCAAAGACTTCCAGGAATGTTTTCAACAACTGTATTCATGTTGGCAGAAAACTGCCACATATACTGCTTTTTCGGAAAAAAAAATAATCAAGAGGTTGTCGCTACAAACTGCTATTGAGAGTTATATTCTTTTCTTGACTATTCTTGATGTCATGTGTTTTGATAAGACAAACTGTTTATTGTATTCAAAAAGTACTTTGCACAGATACAACTACTAATAAGTAATTAACCGTAATTTTCGGGATATAATATGCGTATTATGCAAATAATACATTAAAAAATCATTACTGCCTATTACAAAAAATTGCGTATAATATTCCTTTTATTTCTTAATAAAAAAGGGAAAATACGATAGGCAGGGGAGGCATTTCAAACGAAGTTTTATCCAATATTAAATATACATTACAAAAAAGTTTTTCGCTTTTTTCTCAATATCCTAACATTGCATATAATAATCTGATAAAACCAGGACAAATTTGCCTTACTTTTTGAACTTTATTACAGATTTCACACAAAATAATAGTTGCTAAACCAAAACCATGTGCTGATAGGCATCTCAGCTTGGCGGCCATCTTAAGATGCTGGGAAAACCCGGAATCTTACTGGAAAGGGAAACAAATAGCACAAGTTTTTGTAACAGCAATTGAAAATATCGTTTGTTTATTAAAATTTAAAATTTGTGTCGGTTTTATCGAATTATTATTAAAATTTTAAAAAGCAAACGATATTTTCAATCGCTATTACAAAAACCTGTGCTATTTGTTTCCCTTTCCACTAAGATTCTGGGTTTTCCCTGCATCTTAAGATGGCCGCCAAGCTGAGATGCCTGTTATGAGAGCACATGGTTTAGCAACTATTATTTTGCGTGAAATCTGTAACAATAAAGTTCAAAAATTAAAAATCAGTCAACCAAATGGATATATTTTGCATGGCAGACAATTCAAGAAAATACAACGTGAAATGTTTTTGTGAAAGCAGGAATTACCCCTTTTATAGATGATTCAATCAGGAGAATCAAAGTCAAGGAAGAAACGGTAATTAGGCTTAACAATGAACTGCTTACTGAAATGATTAAATCATTTGCTCAGACACAGACATTTCCGGTTTTGAAGGATTTTAAATAAATTTATTTCTGATATAATGTAATTTTTTATGTAATGAATAAATGTTGTTTTGATAATTAATTTAGAAAAATTCACATTTCTTCATTTTATGGAAATATAAAAAGTTTAAAGCTTTTAAAAACCACACAACCATAATGCACTGCGCGTTTGAAGAAATATGGCGGAGCATTCCCTGTTGCTTAATTGCATATCTTAGGTATATAAATTGCGTATAATACAAGGATGCGTATTTTATATGGAATTTTCCCAAAATTTGGCAAAAACTTATATGAGTATTATACACGGGTGCGTATTATATACCGAAAATTATGGTATGTTTTGTTTTGTTTCTATCTTTTGTAAACATCTATTAATAATTTTTTAAAAAAAGAAAATAATTAAACCGGTTTTGCATATATTATTTAAAGTAAAATAAACTTACTTATAATCTGCTGAAGCAAAACTTTGTTTACTTAGATTTGCATTACGTCCAAAAGATTTAAAATTTGTTTTACTAGATGGTATTTTACAACGTTTCTTAGGAGATGCAGCAATTCCTGCTATTCCTGATTTAGTAGAACCTGGCATTAATAAATCGTCTAATATTTACTAAAAAAAAAATATAAGATATAAAAAACGGACTTAAAAAATTAAACTAACTTACTGGACTCTTCTGTGTTTTGCAGAGATGCAATAAGTCTTCTTTGTTCTTGTAATGAATTATAAATGCTTAGAATACATTTTTCAGCAGTGTGTCCTATGTTCAATTCATTTATGGACTGCATGTCATCATTATGAGGAAACGAAGTATATATTTCATTCTCTTCATTTTGCCTTTCTGGAATATTATTCCTTTTCTCACGAAAGGAGAAATTTTTCCGTTTCCCCCCAACATTTTCAGAAGATTTAAGAGATTTAGTAGGGCAGTATTCTAAACGTCGCCCGTAACTACAAGATGGCAAATTTTTTAGTTCAATTTCTGTAAAACAACCAAAAAGGAAACATAAACTACTGAACAAAGTATACTACACTGAGTGGCCAGTTTATTAGGTACACCCATGACTATGCAAATCCTCTATGAAATTACTATGTATCAGTTGATCACGTGACAATCGGCCAATATAAAGCGAGAACACACCGGTCAACTGCAAGCGGTTTGACCGTCACCATGGGGAAAACAAAGGATCTGAGTGACTTCGAGTGTGGGATGATAATTGGTGCGATTCCGGAACAACCATTTCAAGGGTTTACCAGGACTGGTTAAACAATCAAAAAACAACCAGCCAGAGACAAGGCTGTGGTCGCAAATGATTCGTCGATCTACGGGTGAGTGTAAGATGGGAATGCTTGTTTGTGCGAATAGAAACGTCACAACTCGTCAACTAACCATGGAGTACAACACTGGACCGCAGAATAACATCTCTGAATGCACTACATATCGTACATTGGCAAGGATGGGCTACAACAACTGACAGCCAGTCCAGGTACCTTTGATCTCCACCCAAAACCGCAAAAAAAAAAAAATCTCCAATTTGCCTGTGATCACCAACACTGGACCGTCGACAACTGGAAGAAGGTCTGCTGGTCGGATGAATCCCATTTCCTATTGCACCATGCAGATGGCTGACGCAGAATTTGGAGACAACAGCAAAAAGCAATGGACCTTTCCTGTCTGGTTACCACTGTTCAGGCTAGTGTAGGCTCTGTAATGGTCTGGGGAATGTTTTTCTGGCATATTCTTGGTCGACTGATATCTGTAGAACATCACCTTAATGGTCAGGGCTACCTGAACATTGTTGCCGACCACATTCATCCCTTCATGGCTGCTGTGTTCCCCCATCGGAAGGATACTTCCAGCAGGACAATGCTCCGTGTCACAAGGCTCGTATCATCATGGAATGGTTCCAGGAGCACGATAATGAATTCAACTTACTCCTCTGGCCACCACAGTCCCCGGATTTGAACCCAATCGAACATCTTTGGGATGAGCTGGAACGGATTATTAGAGGCATGGCTCCACCACCATCCAATAAGCATCAACTGAGACCAGCTGTTGCATCTGTATGGACAAATATCATAAAACAATGCTTCCAGTGGCTAAATGATTCCATGCTATGGTGAATTTGTGCTGTTAAAGCTGCTAGGGGTGGCGAAACACAGTATTAGGGGGGGGGGTATTCCTAATAAACTGGGGAATTACAAAATGATAATTAATAAAGGTTCAAACACCACTATATCCAAAGGAATAAGGAACACTTGATCTTGAAACAGATAATGGCTATTGAGTCATAATTATTACGAGAAATTATCTTATATTGTAGAATTTCAGAAATTTTAAAATTTTCATTATAAATTTTCAAAAAAAAAAAATCACCTTTGAAGCTTAAATTTTCAGAATAATTATTGGTAACATAATTTTGTCCGTTACATTGTGAATGGATTTCTAGAAAGATTAAAATTAAATTATTTTGATGTGATTATTTAAAATAAAGCAAGAATAGAGATGATTTATTTAGTTTATAATTACCATTTGTGTTATTTAACCACTTCCTTGCAATGCCCTCATCCACATAATTCAAAATATCTTCCTATATAAATAAATAAAATATCAGTGTTCAATGTTGTAAATTGAAGAAACTATAAAGCTAAGAAAAGGAGTCTATTATATACATAACACAATAAAGCAAAAAGTTTTCAGAAATCACTGTATATACAGGGTGTTTCAAAATTATGTACAATAACTTTAGTGACATATTCTTCAGGTCAAAAGAAGACGAAAATGTTCTATAGCACTTTGTCTGGAAACGAGTTATTTACGCGATACAGCCAACTAAACCCGTGGCTCCGAATTACAGGAATTATTCAAAGTGCCCGCCACCAGCTCGCACGCACGCTTCAGCTCGTTGCATGAGCGACCGTCTGATGTCATGGAAGAGTTCGTCGCCAGCATTACGAACGGTTTGGCATGCAGTTTCAATTCGTTGTCGAAGATCCATAATGTTAGGAACTTCTGTGCTGTAGACGATCGTTTACACATGACCCCACAGAAAAAAGTCCAAGGGATTAAGGTCGGGTGATCTTGCAGGCCAGGCCACCGGTCCACCTCGACCTATCCACCGATTCGTGTATGCAGCATTAAGGTGTGCTCGCACAACATGGCTGAAATGTGCTGGAGCGCCATCATGCATGAACCACATGTTAGATCTTATCAAAAGAGGAACATCTTCCAGTAATTCTGGCAATGCATTCTGCAGAAACAAAAGATACGTTCACCCAGTCAATCGTGGCGGCAACACATAAGGGCCAATTAAGTTATTTCCGACAATTCCACACCAAATGTTCACGGAGAAACGCTCTTGATGTGCTCGAGCTCTGGTAACATGCGGGTTAGCATCTGCCCATGATGCTGGTTGGAGAATTTACGATTCCTGTCCGGGTGAAGGTTGCTTCGTCCATGAAAAGTATCTGGCTGAGACAACTAGGGTCTGCAGCATGATGACGTTGTATCCATTGGCAAAATTGTTGTCGGTGTGGATAGTCTGTTGGGTTCAGTGCCTGAACCAGTTGCAGGTGGTATGGATGCAAAAGCTGACGGTGAAGAATGCGCCAAACAGATGAGTGCGGAATGTGTACCATGGAAGAAATACGACGGGTGCTTGTCTGTGGTTCATCATGTATGATGTCAATTATCACATCCGGAGAATGTGCTACAGGTCGCCCTTGTCCTGTTTGACGGCCAAAGGAACCACGCTCCCTCAAATGTCTGTCAACAGATACAAATGTTCGGTTATTTGGCAAACGTCTATTCGGAAAGCATTCTTGGTAGAGTCTTCTTGCTTCCACAGCATTTCCGTCCGCAAGACCATACATTAGGTGCATGTCAGTGTATTCTGCACTGGAATACGTGTACATGACTTTTTTTACGTAAATCGTAATGCGTATGTCAAAGCACGCAAACGTTCTGAAATTGATATTCCTAGTGGATGTACAGTAGTGAAACTACAGTAATGGAAACAACCGTACACAACTAATGGAACAACCCTAAAGTAGGTTTAAATGGAACAAACCTCTCAACCTAGTGTTGGGTCGAAACGCTGGAACTGCTAAAATATCGTCCGCTAACTACCGTGCTCCCCTACTGTATGATATTGGATTACTCGCAAACAAATCGTTTCCAGACAAAGTGCTATAGAACATTTTCGTCTTCTTTTGACCTGAAGAATATGTCACTAAATTTATTGTACATAATTTTGAAACACCCTGTATAGCATGCGGCTACAATGTCCCTAATAGGAGGTCAGTCCTCCTTTTGTTTTTAATGGAGCTATTATCTTCCGGAATAAGTTTGGTATACTGCTGTTAGAATATTTATCCATTCCTCCTACAGGAAGAACTGGTCAGGGCTTTTGGGTTGCCAAAAGAGCTCTAATGTGGAAAATGACGGAGTGAGAGCTCACTTGAGCGTGTGGGGATTCTGTGTAACAGAAGTATATCGGAAGCTTGTTCGCATATATGTGTCCTGTTTATTCCACTTTTATCTTGAGTTGGCATTCCCGATGTGTATTTAAGTAACATATCCTCCGGAATCATGCACTGTTGTTATGTATAGATAATCTATAAGTAACTTTTCATATGTAATCGCCCTGGTGTACCTCGTGAGTGATGTGTCGTTCGAACGCTGCCGCAGCTGGGCTGCTGGATGCCTGGATGGACGGTAAAGGTGTGCGTTACAATTAGAAGACGGCTGACAGTGAGTGTTTTGGAACCTTTTTAATTTGACGTGACGTGGGGTGGCTTGACCAAAGGAGTATCTTCATGTGTCTTTGGAACACAGCGACGTATGAACCAGAGAACTTATTTCTCAGCCGTGCTGGACTGGTAGAACCATTTTGTTCTAAGCGCATGTGAGGGCACCTGTTAGCAGTCTCTATGAACTTGTTTTTCATTGTGCTGGACTTGTTCGTGCCAGGCGAAGAGTTAATGTAGTATTTTGTTGTTTAATGTTAAGTTATAGCTGTATCATGTTTGGGTTATTATAAAGAGGGAAGTGTACGTTTCCCAGGGGTGGTGCATAGGGGCCGCATAGAGGTGGTGTAGATTGCCCTGGCAAGGGAGGATTCCCTGCGTTTTCAGCTGGTGCATTGAATGGCTTACGCCTAGGCCAGCGTGCAGAATACTCTTGAATTACAGTGCAAACTGCGGCCGATGGTTGTCACCCGAGAGGGTTTCTGTGGTTCCCCCTCGCATATATAGGTGCACTCTAAAAGGAACCACATGACGTCTGCTGGGACACTAAACTGGCTTCTGACGGGTGACGCCATTCGCACATTAAGTCTGCTGCTGTATCCTCTGCACAGGACAGTCTGCTCAAGAAAGCAAGAGCCTGTGACTGACAAGATAGAGTCAGTTTATGGGGTCCCTGGGTAACCTCCTCCCTCTTTACCGGGTGTGAACCGGGTGACTTATGCTTTTAAGTAATTTTTGGTAGAACAGAATGTTTAGTTTCGATATTTGAGCTTGTGTTAATTGGATACACTGGATATTAGAGGGGCCCCTCAAGTTGATAAGCAGCGCCCTCATCTATGATACAGGCATTACTATGAGTCTTGTTCTGATATTTTATGTATTTTATGGTGTAGTCGAGTATTTCAAGCGTTAAAGTGGTTTTTTTTAATATCGAAGTTTATGCTATTGTTTCCCTGCGTGCACCTCTGGACACTCCCGAACTTTGACTAGCTTGCCCCTTACGATATCTGTCAAGTTCGGGTTGTAAACTAATATCTAGAGGGGGGTTCGTCACACCTTCATGTCTTGCCTAAAAATGCATTACATAATTATACACATTATGCATAATGCATAACAAAATTCTCGCTCTTGCCTAAATTACAGTTAAGACAGGTTACAATGGCTCTCTCGAATGAATTATACTTACTTTTCCTTTAATTTTCCACATCATCTCGGCCCTTTTCCAGGTGCACCACTTTAAACATGCATAAATAATAAAAATGCAAGGATCGCTTTCTTATCGACATATTATATTCACTCTCTTTTCTCTCCATAAGCAAACTGCATAGTCACCAAAAGCAAGCATGGGTATGGGGATGGGGATGCACATAAAAGCCAGTTTTAGTAATTCTACCTTGTTGTAATCAAATTTAATACTCTCTCCCTCTACCCAGTGTTTAATGTGATTGAGTGAGATTGGTGCCAGACTTTATTCACCTTGGAAATTGGCACAGATTACCATGCAGTAAAAATTTTTATTTTACATATAGGCCTACATATTTCTTTTTTTTTTTCGTGTACACTTATGATGTGTTAGTGAGTCTGTATAAGGAATAGTTCTACTGTCTTAGGTCAAAAATCTACAATTATTTTTCTATATTCACTAATTGAAGATACATAGGGCGTCCCAAAAGTAAAAGTCCAGTCTCATAGAGAATGTTGAAATGTTGCGGAGTGAGTATACACGTAGATGAATAAGTATAACATAGCGAGCGATATTATAGGTTTTCTTTTATGTAGGAAAAGCCTTGTGGCAACAAACGTTCAAATTGATACCCCCTCTTGAGCCTTGTAAGTGTGATTGCTATTTGATATCAACAACATTTAAATTTTTCCTACGAGATTGAACTTTTGGAACACCTTGTATAATGTTACACATATTCTTACCATTTGAACTTGTAAGAAAAATGATGGTCTCAATAAAAGTGACAAAAAATGTTATGGCTCCATTAAAACGGCCTCGATCTTTAACAAAGCTTCTTCCATATAAAAAGTGTGGATCAACCTTAAACAAAGTTTACATTAACAAATTAATTACAGAAATCTAAAAAATAAAATTTAATAATGCAGCAATAAATTAATATGAAAAACTAAAAGCAAAAATTCCACAATCTTTGAACGAGGGACCACGAGTATGTAGCAAGGCTGTGTCCAAGTGTCCTAAAAAACACTAAGCAGTCTGAGTGGAAGCCCAGCAACAGGTTGGAAATTCCACCTTCAGAACTCCCTAATAGGGAAACATATGGCTCACAGGCTGGAAATTCTGTCTTTTGAACCACCAGCAAACCTGCAAGCTAGATGCCTGCCCTACCATCGGGCTTCCACTTTGACTGTTTAGCAGTCCTTAGAATACTTGAAGACATCCTTCCTATAACCAGTGTTCGTGATGACCCAATTGGTAGTGACAATGGACTAGATACTCAAGGTCTGTGATTAGAATCCTGGTTGCAGAATATTTCCTTCTATTAGGAGCTTTAGCAAAAAGCTACTTATAAGAATGCACCCTTGGTCTATACGTTTATCTGGGCACCCGTCCGACCATCCATATCAACTTTTCAGAATTTTTCATGGACCCTTCAAGTCGAATTCACGTGCTAAAACAGTGAGTGTAAATAAAATCAAGATAATGGCATGTCATATAACAATCGATTTGTCAAGAAGGAATATATTGTTACTTTCTGTTCATCTTTGTCGATGCACAATTGCTCAAGTGCTGATAATCTATATTATTATTAAAACTTAGCAGAAGATTGGAGCTACTTATTGGTTTTATAATGTCAGTCCGTCCCCTTCATAATTTCTATATTTTTTGAGGTAGAAGGTTGAAATTCGGAATGTAGCTTACTATGGGCATGCCCACTTTCACTATTTAGTTTGATTTGATTGGTGCACTGGGGTCGGAATTACAGGGGTGGGATTCGGAGAGGACAAAAGATCTACGTGCTATTTAGGTACGTAAAGGAGTGAAATTCAGTATACAGATTCCTCTAGGCAAGATATACATTACTATGAAGTATAGGCCCAATTGTTCTAGTGGAGTTGGATCTGCGGAGGTGGCAGTCACTTGGTCGTTAGAATTATGGCAACATATGGCATGTGATACGTCATTCCATCAGAAATGATGAGAAAGGAAAGAAGCCACGAGCTTTTTTACATTTTCTACACATTGTGTTCGAGAAAATCAAATTTTGATTAAAAAACTTGGGAAGAGTTAAAAAAAAAAAGTGCAAATAAAGGGTTAAAAATAGATGACCACAGGGTCTGCTGCATGCCTTACCCTACTTGGGGGAGTAATTTCTTGTTAATAAATATATAAATGTATTTCAGCTTCACTGCTAAAGCTCCTCCTTGGAATGTTTACAAGATTTTATTTTCACATTAGTTTAATTATTATACAGTCAGAAGTACAAACACATTAAACACAGTCAGAAAATTGCTTTGTCATCCAATAAATTACATAGAAATTACCTATAATTAATGACATCTCTGATATAATGACTTATTTATAATACAGTATGACTGAATGGCATAGATTCACGATACTATCTCTCCTCTACACAAATAACACTAGTCTGCAAATTTAAAAAAATTTCCAAGCCCCAACACTATTTCAGCTGATTCTTATGTAAAATGACTTCCTGAATACGAATATAACCTTCCTTTTCCCCCATCACTCACCGTTTTCGGAGGATGCCCCCCAACTCATTTTTATCATTTTTTGATAGATTTAGAGGGTTGAAAAGGTTTATTTCAGCCTTTAAAATTCTTCTAAGGGGCTAGAGGGCTGAAAAGTTCTAAAACATGAACATTTATAGCAGCGGGGGTACATAAGGGGGGGGGGGGGGGATAACCCCCTTTATTGTTTAAAAAATCATTAAAATTTGATTAATTTTCCGTTTTTTATCGTATTTTAGAAAAAATAGCGAAAAAATATTGCGAAAATATAGCGAAAAAATAGCAAATTTTAATGATTTTTTAAACAGTTAAAGGGTGTAATTCACCCCCTAACGTACCTCCCTACTAAACATGGTCCTTTTCTAGTACTATCACCATTCAAGACCCTCAAAGGATTTTTAAAAGCTGAAATAAACCTTTTCATCCAACGAAATATATAGAAAAATGATAAAATTGAGTTGGAGGCATCCCCCGAAAACGGTGGGTAATGGGAAAAAACAGAGGTCATATTTGGATTCAGGAGGTCATTTTACGTAAGAATCAGCCAAAATTAATTCGGGGCTTTTTTTCATGCCGACCAGTGCAATTTAAAAAATAATTACGGTAATATACTGCGGTATCAATGACTTATAAAATATGGAGACCAGGAGAGAGCAGATTTTCGTTTTTTATTCCAATTTATATAAAATGTCTCCACTTAATAGCATATGGTACGTATAATTCGTTGATTGATAGCATATTTATTGATCAATGAATGGGCATGATAAAATGATATAAAATAAACATCATGTGATTATGTCGGTTTTGAATATTTTCAGGTTAGTATTCGACCAAACAGTGATTATATTTCCATGTAGATTAGACGTATGGATGTACTCAATATCAAAATAAAAAACAAAAAAAACAAAAAAACACTCACACTCATAGAAATCCAACATAATGATAATAATGCCATAAAATGAAAAGCAAGCAAAAAGTATATCTATCACAATATCAACATATAAGAGATTATCATGGTTTTATGCCTCAAACTTCCTTATTTATCATGGAATTTCAAATTTTTAATGTAATTATAATAAATATATACCAATTAATTATACTTTTAATTACACTAACAAGCTTTTAATTAAAATAAGGATTACGTAATTACACGAAAATTTATGAGTGATCAAGTGACTGAAAATTTAAATAATATAACATGATAATGATGCTTTGTTGGTAGTGCTAGGGTGACATTAGTCTCTTCTGCTGAGAAGAAAAATTAAAGTAAAACAGAAATTACCTGTCAAATCAGAAATGGAAGAGAATAAAAAAAAATAAATAAATAAAAAAATAAATAAAACACTTTACCAAAATCAATCTTTGATAATTCTAATACTTTGCTAAATTATCATTTTTAAACTGAACGCTTTCAATTGTGAAACATTTAATGATTCTCTAATTTGATTCTCTAATTTTAAGGCATTATGCCAAAGAGATAAGTAAATCTTAAGCAGATTAATTCCTAATGTAATCTTCTTCTGTAGCCAGACAAAAGAAATCAATAAGTTATTTCACTTTCTTCAATTTTTAATCATGCTCGTATTTTACATTTAAACAAGATTAAAAAATAGTACAATACTTGCAGTTAATGTTTGATACATCATATATTTAATCATCATTTGAAAAATTTTAGAGTTTCTGTTTTCATTGTTGCAAACTACAGAGATGGATTTTCTATAATTTATTTATTTTCTAACTATAAATTATAGTTATAATTTTATGAACCGATAATTTATGCCTACCCTGTAGATCTAGCCTAAGTTGCAAGTTTGAATCTGGCTGATGGCATTATATTTTTCTTTCATTTTTATAATTTTTTAATTATTGTTGACACCTGATATCATGTGATACAATACAATGGTGGCAGGAATTCTCAAATTCTAGTGGTGGATTTAGAGGGATGGCAATGGGGCATTCGCTGCCCCCCCCCCCCCCATCCCAGACGAACTTTTTTTCTTATATGGTTATAAGTAAACTTCTTAAGATTTTGCGAGCCGGTTGTTGAACTTCGTAATATTCCGAGCCGTTTGTTGAAATTCAACAAAGACAAGAAAAATTAGAAATAATAATATTTTTTATACATTAATTTATGTATACAGGGTGTATCTGAACGGTCAGTACAAACTGGGAGGGGAGGTAGTACGGGTGATTCTAAGCAAAAAAGTTCATATGAACGTGGGTCCGAATTTGAACGATAGTTGAGATATGAACAGAAATAAAAATGCCGCCACCAAGATCAACAAGTTAATAACTCAAGTTCTGTAACATCTGAAATGATGAATTTTGCTAAAACAACAGGATACATAAAACTGCGTGGACCGTTAAAATTTGATCGAATTCCAATGAATAGTTTCCGAGTTATGCATTCAAAATCGTAACACGTGCTGGTTAGTACTCGCATGTGAGCACGGGTTACGATGCTGAACGCATAACTCTGAAACTACTGGTTGGAATTTGATCAATTTTTTACGGTACCGTAAATTGGGGTTACTTGAACCCAAATAACAAGCATTTTTAAACAATTCTTCCTATTGATAGACTTAATAACACTAATTTTACTGTTAACTTAATTTATATTAAATTTGTAACATCTTCTTTTAACTTATATGACTCAATATTTTAATTTTTTTTTTGATTTGGGTCCAAGTAGACCACCAGGGTTCAAGTAACCCCAATTTACGGTATACAAAGTTTTTTGTACCCTGTTGTTTAACCAAAATTCATCATTCTAGATGTTACAGAACTTGAGTTATTAACTTGTTGATCTTGGTAGAGGCATTTTTATTTCTGTTCATATCTCAGTTTAGCGTTCAAATTCGGACCCTTGTTCATATGAATTTTTTTGCTTAGAATTCCCCTCCAAATTTGTACAGACCGTTCAGATACACTCTGTATATTGTTAGGAGAAAAAACCCCAGAGATTTTAGTCAAAATATTCCATCGCATAATGTAACACTGCAACTGAGAGACAACCAAGGGGTCCGTCATACAGAAAAATCTCATACACCGTCCCACAAATCTTACAAATCTGTAAAAAGTCTCAAAAATTATTGCAGATTTGAAGTCTCAATTCTGTTATCCGGTAACAACTTCCGGTTCCAGCCTGAAATATTTCAGTAACAACTTCCGGTTCCAATCGAGCAGTTGTGGAGCCGGTTGTTAAACATTTGCCAGCACATTACAGACTTTATCTAAACTCTTCTCACCACTGCGGAGCACCACCATATATTTTAGACTCAAGTTTTTCTTGCCCTTGACGTAGAAGCTCTTATACCCTCTTGCTCTATTTGAACTACCATTGTTCAGATGTTTCAAATACCCGTATAGCTTTTTCTGTTTTAGTTGCAGCATTTCTCTGACCAATACTCGTTCTATCTCTTTTCTTTCCAGACACATAAATTTTTGCCAGTCGTCTGGACGCTTGATAGGGAGCTCAAGGGAGACATGCGTGACTCCTTTGCCTCATCAATAGACGCTGCCTTACTAATGTTCTGTCACTGCATCATCACTTTATGCTCATTATTAATAATTCTTGGAAACGAATGATCAATCATCGCATTATCAGCATCTCAGTTTCCAAAATATACATGTTCCCACAGAATATCATCAAAATGTATTTTTATGAAATGTTTGGATCTGATGTGCTACCAAATAAGCTAGGTGATAACGCCGGCATGGCTCGGACTCTTTTTTTTTTGGATTAAATTTTGAAATATCTTAAAAATAAACACATGAAAACGCTTTTATTGTAATAACGGAAAATATTTGTTTTTGGGACTTGTTAGTTCTCTTTCTTATTAGTCCTTGTATATTTGCAGCAAGGTTTTATTTTTACATTGTTTCCTCCCAGGGAATTTAGAGGTTGTTAGCTATTTACTTAATAATACTTTGCCCACTAAAAGGTCGTTTCTGTATTTTACCTAATTAAGATTAAACTTATTTCGCCCCTTAGTTAATTTGTAAAAGGGGTTTTATCCACAATTTCAGGGGTCTTTGTTTGCTAAGCGGTTCTGGTACAGTTCTAATTTGCAAAAAGGAAGGGTTAATTATTTAGAGGAGGGACATTTTCCTTTAAATAAAGGCTGGGCGTGTTGGAAATTGAGGTTTCAATTTCTACCACGCTTAAGTGTGTATGTGTGCATGTGTTTGAAAGACAGGGGAGGGGGGTTGGGGGGCACAGCCCCCCACTCTGAAAAAAAAAAAAATTCCCTTTCCTCACACACAGTATTAGCGCTGCTGAGCAACCAATAGAAATCAGCCGTTTTTTTGTGGAAGTGTTCTTTCTGTTGGAAAAAATTTGTTTTTTCAATATTTTAGCGAGTGCTGTTTGTGTGGTGTTGAAGTTTTTGAGTTTCTGGGGTCATGTTTCGTTTCCGTGTTTCTATATGTGTTATCCTATTATTTTTTTCTCGCCGCCCTCTTATCACTCCTATTTGTCCTCCTTCCTGTCCTATCTTCAAATTCATCTCCTATCCTCCCATTTGTTCTCTTCTAGTATTTCAGCCAATACCGTGTTACTATTCCCTATGCTAACTATATATAAAGTCATCCTTCATACTTTCAGGATAACTCTATAATATTCTATTTGTTTTTAATATTTGTTCTATAATATAACTCAAAGCAAAAAGGATAATTCTCTATCCGAAAGGTCAGCTTTTTATTTTGATTTTATTTATTATTTATTATTTTTAATTATTATTTATTTATTTTTAATTTTTAATTAATAACTATTATTTTTTGGTCGATTAGGGACGTTTCGTTTTCGGGTTGGGTGGATTCTTAAGTTTTGCGTTTTTGATTGTAAACTTTCGGCTTTGTGATTGTTCATTGTAAACATTAACCCATTCTTCTTTATAAAGATAGAAATAACGATTAGAATTTTTTCCAGAAAGATTGTAATTTTTTTCTGAAATTAGGGGGCATATGAATCGGTAACTTCTGTTCAGATGTAATTCTGCCATTCTTCTTATCAGATGATCTTATCTTGTATGGGCAAGAATTACCAATCATTTGAAATGCGATCACCAAAAAACATCGGTAATCGAGTAGCTCATTGTTATAACAAACTAAGGGAGAACTGGCATTTGGATTGAGTAAAATAACTGTTTTACTTTTCAGTTAAATCAAAAGGAAGGATCGCAGCACCCAATTTCAATTTTTACTAATAATTTGAATTTGCAAGCAAAAGTGCTTCGCAGCTTTAACTCAGATTGTTACTTCATATTGTTAATAATAATGTTGCTAATTCTGATATTCTATTTAATTTTTTATTGCAACGTATCCATGAGATCCTCAACCAATCGTAAATTAAAAAAATAAATAAAAATAAATACCTAAATTCCTATCCTTACCTTTAAATTAACCGGCTTTCTTTACCGTTGTTTACATCGACTCGGAAAATGTGATTTGAATTTAAATGTTCTCAAGTTTTACGAAATAATTAAATTTTTTCAATTACGTTTAGTAGTTTAACAATATGTTTTATTTAATTATACTGTATATAGCTTATTCAATTTTTTTAAAGTTATATTTGAATAATAATATATACTGTATTTCGCTTTAATGGCATTTCATTTCGTTTTGGGAACTCTTTAGTTAATCGCCTTTTAGAGGTTTACTCAATATGGTTCACCTCGTAAACTTTATAGGAACTGTTAGAGAAGTCGTTGTGTTTATATTATTGAATTATATTTTTTTTTTTTAGTTAATTTAAAAAAATCTTGGTTTACTCACGGTTTTAATAAGTTAATTAATGTAGATAAACATTTTTATAATGGCTACTTCTTAATGCCCGCTAAACAAGAAAGCTAGGCTGTTGATCGTGTGATGATGATAGTAATCATGAAACCCCATTGTGTAAATTCTGCATTTTTCTCATTATTTTCGAAAAAATATTGTAGGCTCGAAATATTGCAGCGAGTAACGAAAACGACATCGAATTCTCGTAGCTTCTGCTGTGTTGTTAATCTTTCCGATCATGATAGACGGAATCCCTTGTATGCTAACAGACTTTTATATTCAATGTCGAAGAAGCATCCACTTCTCACGCATTTCAATCGAGGATCGGCGGCAGGGAATTTGAATCAGATTCGCCGGTTTTCTGTGGACACGGGGGCATGGATAACGTGGTTTTCCCAAACTCAGTTAGTCTTAATGAGCCAAAGCTTTCTTCAAGGCATTCACGATGCCACTCATTTACCTTGGTGGCTGACGATCATCCTAACAACTGCACTTTTAAGAGTTGTGGTCACATTTCCTTTTACTATCTACCAACAAGTGATAGTAGCGAAATTTCAAAATTTACAACCTGAAATAAAAGATGTTGCAGTTAAACTCAAAGAAGAAACCCTTGCTGCTTCTAAGATGTACAATTGGAACGAATCGTATGCTAAATATATGTATAACAGAAGTGTATGTAATCAGAAAGCAAAAAGACAGCGGTTCCGAACCATTTTGACTTTTCTGTGTGTGAGACGTATGATGGTGGCTTGTTGTTTATTTATCCACGAGGCTTGTTCAATGCTTTTCGACATAGTCGCCATCCCATTCCAAGCATTGTGCCAACGCGTGACTATTCGGGTGAACCCGTCGGAGAGGAATTCCAGGGTTGTCGTCGACATGAGGATTGAATGGCAGCTTTGGACCCTCTTCTGCAGCACGATAACGCCCGCCTACACACAATCGCCACACATAAGAGGCGTTGCAGTGCCTACAGTTCAAAGATGAAAGACTTTGCACTTTGCTGCGACTTTCACTGCTTCTCAAAGAAAAAAGAGCACCTTAAGGGACATGAGTTACGTTCTGACGACGAGGTGAAAGAAACCATTCAATCCTCGTGTCGATGACAACCCCGGAATTCCACTCCGACAGGTTCACCCGACTAGTCATGCGTTGGCACAAAGCATGAAAAGGAATGTGGACTCTGTCGAAAAGTGAATAGTGCATTACATAGAGGACAACTATTTTTTAGTGCACAAGTAAACTTTTGGGGCAGAGTCTATGCGTGTGTATTGAAAAATATTGGATTTTGAAATTCTGACTTCAGATTCTTAAAGACCATTAAAAAGTAGAATAGGAATGTCTGCAGACCCACTCTCTGTATTTGTCTTCATCGATAAAATTGGGTTCAAAACTTTAAAAGTTCCACACTTTGAGGGCCTCTATCTCCTAAACGGTTGGATCAATTGAAAAAACACCAAGAATAAAACATTTCTCGAATATTGTGTACAATCTGAATATACCATTAAAAATAGGGGTTCCTATTTAAGATTTAAGAGTTACAAGGGGGGGAGGGTAATTATTTTAACTAATGAATTTCCCCCGCAAAATAATTCACTTTTGAATTTGGACATTTTTTCGTACAATGCTTAGTTTCCAAGATATTCAGTTGTCTCAAGATAAATGCCTCAACCTGTATAGGAAATATAAAATACCTTGGGATTTTCATTGACCATCGTTCTCTTTGTGTAAGGGGGGGGGGGGATAGATAATAAAATCTTTCAAAACAATAAATCCAATATATGCACATAATGCTCTCCTTTCAAAAGGGAAACTGATCTTTTGTTCCAAGGTTGAATGGTGTGTGTGATATGGAAACAATGAGAATATGGTGTTTGTTTAGAGATAGTTATGGGTGCAGAATTGCTGGTCTCTCTGGGAAAATATGCAAGGAATGAAATTTTATGTGTGTGCACAAGAGTGGTTGCCAATATTTAATGTATGGAAGTGGTTGCATAAGAAGCAGAAGAAATGTCCGATTGCAATGGCGATGAAATTTTCAAGAGACGTGGCTGACTTATTGTCTGTCCAATGCAAGTTCACTGATTACAGGTCTTATATCTCTTAATCTTAAGGCAGGAATACTGGTATGATCAATAAGTTTCGGAGACTGTGCTGATATCTCCAATCAGGCTTGGAAGAGAGGGGAACTGTTTGTCCTTGGCACACAACGCAGATCCTGGCTCACCTCTGTGATGCTGTCGGAAATGCCCAGTACTCTGAAAAAGTAAGGATTGAGTACTGCAAGATGACAATGCGCACATTGGTCTTTTGTGGTACAGGCTGCACGAGCCAAAATAGTAACGTCAACCCTTACACGCTATCCCTACTCGCATGATTTCGCTCCAAATGACTTATACCTGTTCTCCCATCTGAAAAACAAACTCAAAGGATGCCGTTTCAAAAGTGCATCTAAGGTTCAGGAAGCAGCGACGACCACTCTGAAGACCATCTCTTCCAAAGGCTTCCATGAAGTTTTCAGCATCCAAGCTATTGATCCTAACAGTAGAAATATTGTCAAACAATAATGATACAGTTTACTGAAGCTTCATCATTTAGTATTAATGTTATTTTCTTATTTCTAAAGGCATTTTAATGAACTGCCACTATTTATTGAATCAATTGAATCAAATTAAGGAGAACGGGGAAACCACTAATCCACATAACGAATCTTTATTGCGATGATGGATACGTATTTCAGCAGCCACGCTGCCTTCTTCAGCATCCAATGGAAGCTTTAGAGCAGAGAAACAAAGTTTCACTGATGGCAAGTGAATGCTTTACAGGTCTCACATAAGTAAGTTAAACCAATCACAGAAATAGTCCAATAGTATACAAGGCATAGGAACAAAGTGTAAAGATAGATATATTTGAAACCTTAAGACTAGGGGGATCCAGTCGGTACATTGCTGACTGCTGGTCATTGGTCATCTGTTGGGGTGGCGTCCTTGTTCTGCACAACCTTAACAACCTGTGGCCCAAGATTAAATTTACTACCGAAAAAGAAGTGAACCCAACCATATTTGGATGTGAAAATAACCAGGACCAACCAATACCTGGAGTTCAACATACACCGAAAATCCAATTTCGTAGCCAGTTACATCAGAAGTGAATCCAATCACTGCCATCAGCATAAAGTGGCCGAGTTCAGGCATATGGTGTTACGAGCCCTTACCATCCCGCTAAGTGACAAAAATAGGAAGACCGAACTAAGAAAAATCAAAATTTATGCTAGACAAAATGGCTACCAGGAAGAGGTCATAGATAGCATCACCAGGAAATTACGACACAAAGTAGTCATTCAGAATATCACAACACTATGCAACAAAAAAGAGACTATAGGACAGGTCATACTCCCCTATAACAAACACCTCAATAAAGGAATACCCAAAATAGCCAAAGAATTTGGTCTAGAAAGTACACAATGAAGCTCAGACACGTTGAGCTGAAGATTGGGCAACCCCAAAGACGTCATACCCGCAGACCTAAGACATGGTGTCTACAGACTAGTGATGCCAAGATCCGGATATCCAAATCTTTTTTTCGGATCTAGATCCGAGATCCGAAATTCGGATCCTGTATCAGTAAATTGTGTATATGCAAAAAAATTTTTTTTTATATATAACCACCTTATAACGTGACTCAAAGCAGAGTTCTCCCCAGGCCCTTTTGAACGGGCGCGCCGCCCGGCTGATACTGGTGACCGCCCGGCTGAATACACGAAAAACTGCACGCAACTGGAAAGTATTTTATTTGTTTTTAATTTTTGTCCGCCCGGCTACTTTATCTTTTCACCCAGCTGATAAAATTTTCTGGGGAGAACACTGTCAAAGTCAAAAGACCCTAAACTCCCTAATTTCCTATGACTGAGCAATGGATTGCTTTAATGTAATCAACAATCAAAATCATCATAAAATAAAATCAGCTTTAATTTAACAAATCTTTAGTTTAAGTTTTAGTTAGAATTGTACCATATCCTCTCAATCTATATGGACTCAACTATTGCGATTGTGATAGCCTGAGTCCTAAATCCTAATTAGTCCTAATACACATCCAATTAACGGATCCGAGATACGAAATCCAGATCCGATATCTGACATTCGAAATCCGGATACAAGACCTGGATCCGGATATTTTCAGGTCCGGATCACAAATCCGGATCCAACGGAGATCACTACTACAGACTGGCATGCTCAAAATGTGAAGCGATTTAATACGGGCAATCCCGAAGAGCAGTCAGCACAAGAATTAAGGAGCACCTCTCCTACATCAGAAATGGAAAATACGGCATCTCCAGATTTGCAGACCATATTCTGGACCAAGGACATGACTACCGACTAGATGACCTGAAAATTATCCACAGTACGAGAGACCCACAGCTGCTGAATTTCCTCGAGATCTATGAAATCACCAGAGAAGAGCCAAGCAGACTATTGAACAGTGATAATGGACCAGTAGACTTATCCCAACTAAAGACTGTTGCCAAACTATGCAATTTCAAAACCCATCAACAAACAAGGACACCACCCCAACAGATGACCAATGACCAACAACCAGCAGTCAGCAATGCACCGATTGCATCCCCCTAGTCTTAAGGTTTCAAATATATCTATCTTTACACTTTGTTCCTATTCCTTGTATACTATTGGACTATTTCTGTGATTGGTTTAACTTACCTATATAAGACCCGTAAAGCACTCACTTGCCATCAGTGAAACATTGTTTCTCTGATCTAAAGCTTCCATCGGATCCTGAAGACAGTAGTGTGGCTGCTGAAATACGTATCCATCATCGCAATAAAGATTCGTTATGTGGATTAGTGGTTTCCCTGTTCTCCTTAATTTGATGTCCATCCAGAGTATCTGGCCCTCGGTATTTTGTTTACAATTGAACCACATTAAGCAGCACCTTAGATTTAAGGTTTTTGGTTGGGAATCGCTGTTCTAAGCTTTGATATTAATATTTTATTGTTGCTTACTTGATGTTATCTTTGCTTCATTAAATAATTTTTAATTTTTCTATAGTTGAAAAAACGAATCGTAGAACTTATTGTTCGGGAAAATTGCCATCCTTTTAAATCTTCGCTTGTAATGTGGATTCAACTTCCTATGTGGCTAAGTTTTTCATGTGCGTTTCGAAACATGTCTACAATGATGCCTGCACGAGACTTCAGTAGGTATTGAATTTTCAAGTGTATGTTTTATTTTAGGGGAAGAATAATACAAAAACCAAAATGTTTTTCCATGGCAAAAATACAGTCGAACCTCACTTTAACGAACTCCTGGGGACTGAGGAAAAAAAAATCGTTAAACTGAAATTTTGTTAAAGTGAACTTTCCATTTACAAAAATTCCAAATAAGGTACGAATAAGAGGTGTATACAAAAAATATTGGACCTTTATTTTTCCTGCCTAAACGAATGAACTGTGGGGTTTTTCTTCTGGCAATGGGGTATAGGTGACCTTCATCCGCATCCGTGCAGTTGGCCACGTACACAGAGCACTTAAGTTGCTGCCTGGCTTAGTGAGAGTGAGCGAGTGTAGTACATGCCTGAAGTTCCTGGCTAACACGGCACTCGTTTGGTCCGTCAGCCTCCTTACTCCCCTGACGTGGCTTCATGCGACTTCTGGCTCTTCCCCAAGCTCAAAACGCTGCTGAAAGGAACCCGATTTCAGTCATGAGAAGACATTATGCAGAAAACGACGGCGGAGCTGTCCACCATTCCCAAACAGGCCTTCCAAAGATTCTTCCAACAATGACGGGAGCAATGGGAGAAGCCTATGCAGTCCCAAGGAAAGTACTTTGAAGGGGATTAATGTTTAAATACTTCCAAAGGTCCGATACTTTTTGTACACACCTCGTACATACTTCCAAGTCACAGTTTTCCCGTCAAACTAGATGAAGCCATCGTACAAATCAATGAATAAACATTACTTAACAAAGAGGAGAGCGCAACCAGAAAACTAGGTGGTAGCCAAAAGCCATCCTAAGAGGGATGCACAATGACGACATGCAAAAGAATCAGAGCCGACGACGGGAGGGTCAAGAGATCCAACGAGGAGCCTTAGCAACAGGACGAGGGTGCTTCATCATCTATCCATCCAGAAGACGCCAGATCCTGTATTGCATTGAATCCTCGATGAATGACTAGCATCGGCAGGTCCCCCTCTCATCAGCGCTCTTATAAGCACAGTTTACAAAAACAAGGCAGTTTTTCGGGGAAATGAAAAGTGGCTATTATAAGCAGAGTGTTCTTTTATATGGAGTTATTCTTAAATTTGTTAAAGTGAGGTATTGCCGATGTTGGCGGGACTAACTAATTACAGCCGTTAAAGCGAGATTCGTTAAAATGAGTTTCGACTGTACTAGAATTTCCATCAGGTCATGAGAATTACCCAGTAGTTAAGTTATTAATTGTTAACGTAAGTTAAAATTCTTAGAAACACTCTAGTCCAAGTTTTCTCTTTGAAACTTTGAAATAAAATTCTGATTAACCTAACCTAACCAGCATTTCTGCATCGCAGGCTTGAGATAACAGGAATTAGTAAGCGTGGCACCCCTTTTGCTATAATGACAGCTCCACCCTCCAAGGAAGACTTTTCATCAATTTTTGGTAGTAAGAAGCTAGAATTTCCCTCCATTCCCATCTCAAAGCGTTGGTTAGTTCAGCCACGGATGAAGGGCGGCACGGTCTGGCTTGTAGTCGACATCCCAATTCACCCACAGATAAACTAATAATAAACAAACAATTACCAGATCTGTGGGTATAACATCAAGGAAACATACAAGAAGCCAACCGCTTTTTCACAACAGAGTCTTTATTCAGCATGAATATGTATTTCGGATGCTCTGCATCCATTTTTCAACATGACTCTTTTTGAAGAAAATTCAGACCTATCTGATTACGATCACATTGGCACAGCTCTTTCAGGCACTTTATTTTTCATCTCAAAACTGGATTCTTGGTCTTTCAATACCCCATCTATCACGTCTTCTGGATGCAATGATACTCGTGGTTCCTGGTTCGAATCCAGGTCGTGAATTTTTCCTTCCATTTTTTCTGATAACATTTCCTTATGAATGGGGTATCATCTCTAGTTTCTATTTATAATTTCTTGATCTACAATGGGTTTCAAAAAGAATGACCCAATGACACCCAAATGAGTGTACAGTGTGGTCCAAAATCTGTCAGGGGGGAGCAGGATGGTTAGACTGCATAAATACAGGGCTGTTGGGCATTCACATCAATCACATCTCATGCAGAAGTGAAGACAAATGGAGGTATCGAAGGAGATCATTAGGTGTTGTTTGCTTTATGACTTCAAGGTGGACTTGTCAGCAGCAGCATTAAGTGTCGCCAAATGTGTCTTGCTTTTGGGGATGATGCTGTGAATGAACGCACCGTATAGCATTTGTTTCAGAAATCCAGGTCGGGAGAATTTGCCATTTCTGATGAACCCCATAGTCTAATGTGGATTAGACGCCAAATGGTTCACTACGAGCTACTATCATCTGGCCAAACCATCACTGGAGACCTGTACTCGCAGCAGTTGAAACGTGTGCAACAGGCATTGCAGCAGAAGGAGCCAGCATTGGTGAATCGCAAAGGGGTACTCTTCCTTCATGACAATGCCTGTCCGCATGTGGCACGGGTGGCCAGGGAAACCATAGAGCGGCTTGGCTGGGAAATTTTGTGTCATCCACCTTACTCACCAGTTCTTGCTCCAATGGATTATCACCTTTTGCATTCTCTGGACAACCATCTTCGTGGAAAATCCTACACCAATGATACAGACCTGCGAAATGCACTCGCGGACTTCTTTGAGTCCAAGACCGGCAAGTTTTTCAGCCAGGGAATTGATCAACTGGAGACACGTTGGTAGAAGGTGCTAGATGCCAATGGGGATTACTTTGGGGACTAGTGATACGGTAGTTTTTGTGTACATCGTTTTGTTTTCCAGAATTAAAAACAAGAAGTTTTGTGGTTACCTAGTATTTGAAACTCCCTGTACATTTATAATAATGCAACTTTGTTTTGTGATAGAATATATAACAGTGATATAAAAGCAAATTAAGATGACGATTCTTTAATGCACCATTATGTTCGTTAAAAAATTTCTTGTTTCAGATGCAGAAATGACATTTTTAGAATTGTCCACTGGTGGATTTGCTTGGATACCTAACTTGACAGCAGTAGATGCATCCTTGATCCTTCCTGTACTTTTAGGAGTAATTAACCTGGCAATCATTGAGGTAAGTTCCATTAAAGATTTTTTTTAAATTTGTATCAATCATCTTCCTTGTACGTACATGACAGTGTTTGCTCTTTCTTCATTTAGATTCATGCATTAAAACCAGTAAAAGTGAATAACAAATTTCGTGTTGTTGTAAATTATTTTATGAGAGGTGTATCTGTTATCATGATCCCTATTGCTGCAAGTGTCCCTAGCGTAAGTCTTACTTCTGCACTATTTGGCCAAAAGTATCCAGACACCCTCTGTTGTAGAGTCTGAGATTCCTGAGTCGCATATTAATTGGATGTTGGTCCACCTTTTGGATAAATCACACATATCCTACACACGGAAGACTTTCCATCAAGTTTTGATAGATAGTCACAGGAATTGCCTTCCAGGCATGACCTGAGCAATTCTCGCTATGGAAGACGAGTGATTTTTGTTTGGGCTCTGTGAAAGCCAGTCCAGTTTGTGAACACGTATGTTGCCAGAACAGTTGTCCTGTTCTAACGGAGTTGGGCCTTCCTCAAATTGTTGCTAGAGTCGGGAGTGTAGCATTGTCCAGAAATCAAGATACATGGCAGAGTTCCATTTTCCAACCACAGGAACTATGGGACCCAGGCTGAACCACGAAAACCGCCCGTACATTGAAAAATCACCCGTCCGGTCTTGTTTGGCCGTTTCTCATGCAATGCTGGAAGGAATTTTGTTCTCAAAACATTTTCGTATTAAGTAGCTGTAACAGCTGTACCATTTAGAACACAATGTGTGAGGATTATGCCTGCGCTGTCCCAAAACATGGCCACCATAACTTTCTCAGCGGAGGCTTGACTCGAAATTTTTTCAGTCACGGTGAATCAGTGTGTTTCCATTGTGAAAATTGGCATTTCGTTTCGGGGTTAAAAAACGGAATCCGCGTGTCAACATCTGCTGAGAAATTGCCACCCGCGCAGACTTGTGCTCGTCGGTCAGCATTCGTGGGACCCACCTTGAAGTTTCCGCATTTTCAGCTCATCATGTAAAATTCCATTGCCCTCACGGAAATGCCAAGTTTAGAGGCAATATCACGCACACCTAAGCGTCGGTCTTTTGTAACAACTTGGTTCCACACGAGTAATCATGGCTTCCGTCCGGCTGGTTCATGGTCGAGGCTGCTTCGGTTCATTCTCACATGATTCTCGACCTTCTTTAAACTTTTGGACCATGAACGCACATGTTTAACATTCATAACGCCTTCATCGCATATCTCACTCGATTGGTGATGAATTTCGATAAGGTGTTTCACCCCACAAGTGCAGAAAACGAATTACTACACGTTGATTATAATTAAAGTTACGATTTCAAAAATCGATAATTTGAAAACTACTCGTCAGAATGACCTGATATTTTAGCAGAAC
The DNA here is from genome assembly GCA_023313115.1 of Rhysida immarginata. Lineage (NCBI taxonomy): Eukaryota > Metazoa > Arthropoda > Chilopoda > Scolopendromorpha > Scolopendridae > Rhysida > Rhysida immarginata. The sequence continues at coordinate 6,328,221 of JAHWFO010060970.1, forward strand.
AATCGTGAGGCAATGGAATTTTGTTTGGTGAAGGGGGAAAAAAAATAGTTCCAAAATCTGCCGATAGATGGTGCTGGCAAGATTCACATTGCCTGGAGACATGCAAATTACTAATACGTGACATGCGCTCTGCAGACATAGCTGCCATAAAAATGCAGAGCACCAGCTCTTTGCTTGAATGCTTCATCATGACTCTGACTATGAAGTATAGCGCTCTGCTCTTGAACAATGAGTGTGCACTAACAGCTATTAGGAAGTTTCGGACATTAAAATCCATAAAATCGGGTCCAATAACCACAAATGGTCTGTGAAAAATGATTGATAAATTCCAATAAAACATTCCTGTGTTTCACGAATCCTGACATTACCAAGTCAGCACCGTCTATTGGCAGATTTTTGAATTATTTTTTTTCCTTCGCCCCACGATTGTTCTAAAATATCAGGTCATTCTGACGAGTAGTTTTCAAATTATCTGTGAAACATCGTGCACGGTATAGTGCTGCCATCTATGTTAGTAAAGACGAAATATTTCCCACAAAATTTTAAAAGCATCCGGGTCTTTCTACGAGGGGAGATCAAAAAGTAAGTTGCACTTCCACGGTATGGCCATTTATTATACCACCTATACAAAAGCAACACGGCTATAGCAGCATACAATGTAGGTTCACTTTTCCACATATTCCCTAAGAGACCCTAAACATTTATCCGAACGATCAACCGACTTTTCGATTCCGGATGCATAGAAATCTCCTCCAGCGTTTTGTAACCACACGGTGACAGCCGCTTTCACCCCCTCAGTGTTTCGAAATCGTTGTCCACCAAGTTTTGAGCTTACCGAAAAGATGAAAGTCGCTAAGTCGGGACTGCATGGAGGATGTTGCCAAACCTCCCACTTGAATCGCTGCAGCAGTTCGCACGTTTGGCAGGCCTTGCCGGGAAATTGCACGCTCTCCATATACTGCAGTGACTTCACGATGAATGTCCGTGCAATTCACCCGTTTGGCCCTTAGAAATCGGATTGCTGCTCGCACCTCAAGTTTGGAGTGGACATCCAGTTGACGCCATTGCTTTGAGCCCGCTAGTCACACAAAACACGACGGGAAAACACAGCAACCGTCCTATCCGACTTATCCCTTTCTCCGCTTTGCCCGAGATTGCGGCGAGTTAGTGCAACTTACTTTTTGATCTCTCCTCGTACTTACTCTCACTGCAGAGAAAAATATTTGGAGACCTTCAACGCACCTCGTATATTGTTCAGTAAAGTATCAGACTACAAAACCAGCAAGCTCTACTTCTTCAGAGGAGTGTCCGGATACTTTTGACTAAATAGCGTACTTAAAAGCTTGTTACAACATAAAGAATTTTTTAATATCATTTGACGTTTTGCTTTAACTGATGCTTTTGTTTTACTGTAGTGCATGGCTCTCTATTGGACAGTATCCAGCGTTTTTGGACTTGTGCAAAACATTTGCTTATCGTATCCGTCCGTTCGGAGAGCATGCTTCATTCCTCCGACTGCGGAAGAAAGCCAAACCCCTTGGAAGGATATAGCCAATAACATTGAACAGAAATTAAAGAAATTTAAATAAGCTATTCTCACTTGTATAACAAATAAAAGCCTACTGAGATCTCGTTTTTTTTATTTCGTATAAAATATTCTCATTTCATTAAAAAAAATGAAAAAATATACTTTTTACAAAATCTACATGTACAGCTTAATAAATATTACAAAAACCAGCTTCAACACTGTCAAAAAGAAATAAATAAATAAAAGATCAGAAATTCACGTTCCATCCGTATTACGTACTCGTTAAACGTTATGGAATTAATACTATTGAACAATATTTGGTTAAATGATGCAATAACTTCAGAAAAGAAAATTCCTTCTCCTTACGGGAAATTAATAAAAATTAATCCGCGTTTGTTGTTATTATTATTAAATCCAACATTAAATTCTTTACGAAAATTTTCCAAGTGGTGACCCGATATTATTAAAAAAATAAATTAAACAAAACCACTTAAATCAACATCATGACGCTTTTGAGTTATACGTCAGTAGTTGATTTAATTTGTTGTGAAGGCACGCAAGCTTTAAAAAATCTATTGGCCATTCGTATTCGTTTGGAATAATTCCGCCCACGTTGCCCTCGAAGAACGAAAACAAGGGAAACCATATACGAGTCCGCTTGCTGTCTCGCTGCATGAGATCCCTGTTGTTTGCTAGAGTGTGATAGTAAAGGAAAAGGCGCGTCGATATATAAAAGGCAATAAAGACGTCGATAGAGTAATGTTCGTGAGCAGCTAAGATAAAAAATATTCCAAACATGTTTAGCACCCATGTAAATGTGTGGAGGTAGTACATGTTACGTGGCGTATCTGGAAGAGAGGGAAAAAAAAAAAAAAAAGACAGAACGATAAATAAAATTTTAAAATAAAACTTACAAGGTTCCCCTACTCCGAGAAGTTTTTTAGAATATCTTAACGAGAGCATGAGAGGGTGAAATGTGCCAAAAAAAAAAAAAAAGTTCACTTTTCATCAATAGATGGCGCTGTTTCAATCAAAATCCTTAAAAGTATACACAAATTAGTTCTTGTCGCTATTTAACCACATTGTAAATGCTTTAAAGCTAGTGCATCAAGATGGGTTTACATCCGGATTTAACTGACATCCAAAAAGGGATGATAATATGCTGTCGCAGCAAGGGTGGCACCATCTCCAAAACGGCACAATGTGGTGAAGGTGTACAAAGAGTGGACGGCAGGAATAACGACATTTGATATTCACACTATAGCTGCCGCCATATAAGTTGAACGACAGGATGACGTCATTTCTAACGCCAGCCAATAGACGTTAACGGGAAGTAAATCGCTTAGCTATTCCATGAAACATCCGCTTTTGTTTTGAAACATTGTTTTCGTATTTATATTTACTTACTTACTTTTCGAACCCGCTTATCCATTAGGGTTGCGGGGGCAGCAGCCCTATGGAGGATCTCCAGCGATCGCGATCTTCCACCATCAGGTACATGTCCTCCCTGGTAATATCCAAGCGACTCGAACCCAGATTCTCCATGTAGTCTAGCCACCTGGTTCTAGGCCGACCCCTTGGTCTCTTACCTACCGGCTTGGAAAATAACAACTGCCTAGGAAGACTAGTTTGCAGCATCCGTATCACGTGACCATACCAGCGTAACTGAGATCTCTCAATGCGGAGAAGTAATGGCTCAACACTTAAAGATTCCCTTATTGTGCTGCTGTACACTCTATCTAGTAGGGTAACACCTGCCCCACCTCTCAGAAATCTCATTTCGGCTGCTTGTACCAGAGATCGCACTCTTTCGGTCATTACCCAAGCCTCATGACCATAGGTGAGAATGGGGACAAAGATAGATTTAAAGACTGAGAGCTTGGCTTTGTTACCCAGCTCGCGTTTCGTTACCACGTATTTATGTTTAGTTTCTATTTTCGTTTTTTCTTTTAAATAGATAAATGAAATTAATAAATTAAAAAATGACGCAGAATAGTCGACTCGAATACAATTTGATTTATATTATGATTTTTAATAGGCTTTCCATGTTTCAACGATATCTCCACCATTACTATAGTCGAACAAGTGCATCATGGGTAAAATCCAGACAAAGCATATCGATGAGATGACTTACTGTGCATGTCAAAAGTAGCGTTCAACTTACGTGGCGGCATCTATAGTTTGAATTTTTTGCAACTACAGCGCCATCTACAAAAGATTTTTAAAAAATTCTTGGGTAAAATTAATGTTATTTTTCTGTAGAATTCAAATCTGCAAAAAAAAATAAAAATAAAAAAATAAAAATTTGGGGTTCCCATTTGAAATTTCAAAGTTGTCCCCCACCCAATCCCCTGCAAGGGCTGCAAGGGGCTAATTTTGGCACTATTAAATAGCATTCATGAAAATATTTGACACGTATTTTTTCTCTTTTTAACAAGACATGTATTTTTCGAGATATTAGACTGTTCTGGAACTTATTATTCACGTGGTATACAACCTGTGACAATAAAGTTCGGTGAATGATGTCATATTGCGAGTGGATTGCTGGCTTACATGAAACAGCAGTTACTATCCTTCAAAGTAATCCCAGTCGATAGTAATGCACTTCTGGGAACGACTGTACAAGTCCTGGAAACTCCTGGCCTAGTCGTTTTTAGGGATAGCCTTCAGTTGGGTCGTATCATTACGTTGGATGTCCGGGCCACTTCGGGGAACGTCTTCCACGGTGTTCGGGCCTCATAAACACAATTCAAAGTGATAGCACTTTCTTCATAAAGTGTTGTTACCATTTCATGAGTCTCTTTCGTTCGCTGATCCATATTGGATTTTGACCATGCGCACTACACCTTGACTCTTCAATGTCCTGTTTAAACACGATAAATACACTCGCAGCACTGATTCTCTCAAATTTGTTTAAACATGTTTCGACCTGTGCGGGGAAGAATACGACGGTGGCGCACTCTTACGACCGTTAGCACTATGACGTCATTCACCGAACTTAATTGTCAGAGGTTGTATTTACTTTACAAAGTGTTGAAAATTTGTTTTAACATGCAAACTTACATTCAGTTATAAAAAAATTGAGCATTGTAAGCATGATGGTGTGTCCACTGAACATGTAATCTCCACAAGTCCGAACACCTTGCAAAGACATTCCAGCCCCTCTCCAAATCGAAAAGGCTTGGTACAATGTGGCCCAAAAATCACCTTCAGGCTATCAAAATTTTAGAAAAATTATATTAACATACAAGATAAGTACGATTCAGTTATGATAAAATTAAAAAGCACATATAGTTACCCGGGCTTTGCATTCCAAATGTCGCCCTGGAACTGATAAGGAAGTAATAAGCATGGTCACACAACGCAAAAGAAAAACTGAACCCAGCAGTGAAAACATTCTTCGCAATAATATAAACCTTCAAGATAGAAAAGATAAAAGGGAAAAAATATCAAGATTCGACTCTGGGTGTCTGTTCTAATCTAAAACTTAATTTCACAAAAATAAATAATATGAAAGGTTAACTCCAGGTTTCTACGGACATTCACAGATGTTCAATGTGAGTACCCTTTGTTATAAGGCAAATGTCTAGACAATAGTTCAGTTCTTGCCACATGCGTACCAGCCTAGCCTGATCAATTGAGTAAATGGTGTTGTCTATCTGCTGCTTTAATTGCTGTCTACTCCTGTGGAAATCGAGGTACAAACACCTAAGGAATTAGGTTGGATGAGGCCAAAACATCAAGAGCACATCATTTGACCCAGCATGGCTAATCCAGTGTTCTGGAAGATGCTGTACTTTTTCCCTTGCAAAAGCAACCAGTCTCCTCAAACTGTTTTGCCCACCTTCTGACAGAGAGGTGCTTCTTTCATAAATTTGGTCTGGAAACGTCTCTGGTAAATTACGTTACACAATATGAGGTATGGCAATAAAGAAACCGGACTGCTGCTGTAACCTCCTTTGTCGCACACATTCACATTTGTCTTGCAAAATCTGTCTAACACTTTCCTTACTGATGTGGGCAAGTTTGGAAATTGCTTGAATGCTCAATTTTCGATGGAGCTCATACACATGATCCGCTTCTACAGAGCTTGGGTCAAAAATAGTGCCTGACTCAGGAAGGGGGGTTAGAGTTTGACAAATTCTGGGCGAAGACCATTTACCACAAGGGTATATCACAATTATTAAGAGAAAAGAGTGGGAAGAAACGTCAGTACAAATTTGAATGCCACAGACACTGTGCCACCTGCGTCGGCCTGTGTAAAAATATGGCAGAAAAATTGGTGATACGCAGGCTCCTTCGTCACCATTAGAAAAAGGGGACCAGTGCACAAGCAGCAGCCGCCGAAATTTGCAGGGTGGAAGGTCAGGGTGTGACCAATGAACGGACAGCACGACAGTGGTTCTCCCGCTTTTCATCTGGAGACATGGGCTTGGAAGATGCGCCAAGAAGTGGATGATGCAGTCTTACGGCAACAAGTGGAAGCCAACCCAGGCAGCACCACCCTTGGACTAGCAGTGGACATCGGGACATCACACTCAAATGTGGTTCGACATCTGCACGCCATGGGAAAGGTCAACAGAAGCTGCCGAGTTGTGCCCCACGAGCTGACCCTGCGCAAGCACAACAACGGGTGAAAGTGTGTCGTCAACTTCTGGAAAACCCCCTGGGATGATCGCTTCTATCAAGTGGATTGCATCCGTAATCCTGACATGCGTCAGCAGTGGTTGGATATTGGACAACAGGCAGAACCTGTCCACAGGCGCGAAAGGTTCGAGAAGAAGGTCATGCTGTGCGTCTGGTGGTCATGCAAAGGCTTGGTGCACTTTGAGCTGGTCCCTGATGGTCGTGGTGTCACCGCTGACCTGTATACTGAACAGCCTGCCCTGGTCAACCGAAAGAGAGCCCACCTGCAGCAGGATAATGCTCCACCGCACTGGGCACGAAGAACATCGCTTAAGTTGCAGGAGTTGGAAGGCATCGAGGTTCTGCCACATCCATCATACAGCCCCAACCTGGCACCTTCCGACTACCGTCTCTTCCGGTCCATGGCGCACTTCCTGCGTGGACGGCGCTTCACCAATGTCAGTGAGGTTGAAGACGCCGTGCGTGACTTTTTCGCCCAGAAACCGGAGGAGTGGTTTTGCGAGGGCATCCGCCACTGGCTGATCGTTGGATGAAGACCATCGAGCATGATGGACTCTACTTAGCAGTGGTTCCTGTCTGGTGCTCATTTAAAAATTTGCATGGTGATCGGCCACTACTTTTAACTCAACCTCCCCACCCGTGAATGAAACTTTGTGACGGTAGAGTGGAGTCCACACGTCAATGTCCTACCCTCCTCTTCGTCATAAAAGTGGCCGGAAACGAGTAATAAAATCAATTCAGTTTCTTTATTGCCACACCTCATAAGTTCTTTATTTCACTGATGCAGCCATTTTGAATAACAGTGCCTCTAGTGAGCATTTCGGAATGTTGGAGTTTTCTGTGTTGCCCACTGCCGACCTTGATGAATAAGACCTACCTGTCCAATGTTAAAACTTCAGTGACAACTTCCAACCAGTGACAGGTGGCACCATCTGTTGAGAGTACGACTAATGTAATTGGAACATGACCTAGTGCATGATTCTCCCCAGGCCCTTTTGAAGGGGCATGCCGCCCGGATGATTTTGGTGACTGCCCGGCTGAATATACAAAAAGCTGCACAAGACTGCATTATCGGTGGAGAATACGGTAGTGGATACTAAATGGTGGAAATCACTGCTGAACTCCTTGAAAAATACATTAGTCATATACTCTCAAAATTTGGCATCCCCTTTTGCTGGTGGAAATTGTCACTGAATTTTTAGCATAGGGCAAGCAGATATTATTCATCGAGGTCGGTAGTGGCGTTATCAAATGAAACTCGAGTTAAACTTTCATGTTATTTTGGATTTTGCGAAATAAATTCATCATATCTTATATTTTGTAGTTACCTGTGCTTATGAAACACCAAAATGGTTATCCACATGATCCCTAAAATGCAGCCTGTCACTTCGCACACATCAAACGCCCATGGAATACGGGGTACGTTATCGAGAAATATGTCGGGAAGAGGTGGATATTTATCCATGTCTGGAACACGATCATGGACTATCACCATTACTATGGCAGTAATCCATGTGACGGCAAAAAAATAAATCACACTTATAGCAGTTTTCCACAGCTCAGGTTTTAGTTTCCTTTTGTGGTTAGATAGAGATTCGTCTTGATCTGAAGCTTGCCAATCGGATGACTGAGAGTCGGCACTATCTCTTCTATGCCTACGATGACATCGATCCCTGCTAGGTACAGAAAGGGACTGTTGGGTTGGTGGGGGGCTTAATACTGGGCTAAAAGAATCAAACGTAACTCCTAAATCGGTCAACTCGGATGCATGTAGTATTTGCAGTTGGCGAATGCATATCATAAGCCTTTTGATGTCGCCTAACGTCTGAAACGGAAAAAGAACAAACTTATTTCCAGCAAATTTTTTGGTGGATTAATAAGTGAAATAGGGGTAACTGTGCATTTTAGTATTAAAAAGGGGGTAACTCAGAAAATGCGTACCATGTCTGAAATTAAACCTGAAAACGAAAGCACAATCTTTAATATTCATCCAGTTTTACCGATGCTTAGGTTAAACAAGATGTCTCATGCTTTGATTCCCATATGAACCAATCGCGATATTTTGGTGCAAATCAAATACAAAGTGGGTTAAACATTCAATATATACAGTCAACGACAAAAATATAGCTCGTTGAGGTGCTAGCAGAGAACAGTGGGTGCTAGAAGCCTGTACGAAGAGGAAAAATCAAGAAAATAATGAACAGCGCACACCAACCCTTCAGTATTACAATGTGTAAAGCTAAGGTGGGCAGTGAATTTAGGCAAACTGGATAGTAATGATTTCATCAAACACCCCTCTAAACACCAGTGACAAAAATATAGCTCGGTGCTGCTTTTATTCGAATAACGGGTAACGTATCAGCGAAAAGATACATTTTTCTGTACACTAATAACCACTTGGCCCTCCATGTGCACTCTGCATTGCAATGAGCCGGTTCCGAATTGAGTGGTACAAGTTCTGCACGTATGTTTGTTGGATTGCTCCAGCACTTGGATTGTTTCAGTAAACGCTTCCACTGTATCAAATTGTCTCCCACTGTCATACAGTAATCTGGGGAGCACATTCGTCCAGTCACGACCACCAGTGGAAGTTTCCCAAGATATCCAATTGCACCCCACACCATCACCGTGCCACCACCAGCTTGACGTCGCTTCTCGACATGTTGGGGTGCACGGGAGTCCACCCATTCCCAGTCAAGTCCATTGGGACCATCAAGGTTGAACTGCTTCTCATCAGAGAACACAACCTTGATCCAATCTAGGTCCAAATTTGCATTTGCAAAGTTCAGTCTCTGCTTGCGATGTTGCGGTTTCAATGCTGGTACTCGTTTGATCTTTCTCCACCCGACAAATTCGCTGTTATGGAAGATTCGCTGCACGGTACGAAAATGCCTGAGGTCGATATGATTGTCTCAGCATATTTTCTTGCAAGAAGTGTGATTCCCCAGATTCAGAGATCGGTGATCCATCTCTCAGCTCTGACATCAAACAGGCAAGGTCGACCTGGTAAACGCTTTTCAAGAAATCACATACCACATCACGGCTTCTGTTTAAACGTTTACCAATTTCAGTGAAATTGAGTCCCGCTTCACGATACACCTTGACTGCGCTTTGTTCCTCTGAAGACGTTCGCTTCTGACTAACCATTATTCACAAAATGCATACTAATCACACGGAATGCAGCAACACAAATGTATAACACACCAATATTGAAGGAAGAATTCAGAATTGTTCCAACAACCTCCGTTAAAAACCTCCTCCACCTATGTTTTCAATCTTTCCGGGTACGAGCTATGTTTTTGTCACTGATGTTTAGAGGGGTGTTTGATGAAATCATTATTATCTGATTTGCATAACTTCACTGCCCACTTTAGCTTCACGCATTGTAATACTGAAGGGTTGGTGTGCATTGATTAATATTTTTCTTGACTTTTCCTCTTCATACAGGTCTCTACCACCCACTGTTCTCTGCTAGAACCTCAACGAGCCATATTTTTTGTTTTTAATTATTTTTAGCCATGGTACACAAGTACAAATCCATACAATTACGAAAATAGGATGTCATTTCAAACCTCTGTCAATGGAGGTGAAAAACGGTTAAACGTGTGCCTTGGATGTTTCGGTTGGTTTATAAGAAACAAAAAAAATTCAAAGTTTTTGAATGATGGATTTTCAAAATTGGGTATGGGACAGTTCAGGAAGTTATGACGAACAGGTTTGGTTTGATTAGACTTTTGGGCAGTTGATTTCTAGGTTATTTGCACATTTTTCACACGTCCAGGACAATTGCTAACATCCATCCCCGCAGCAGGATTTGAACACACAACCCCACGGAAACTCATCTTGGATCGCTATGACCAGTTTTAGAGCAAAAAAATAAATTGGCAAACTCCAAATAAATTTTCAGTATCTGCATAGGTAGGACTTCAAGACAAAAGCTATAAATTTCTCATGTGATAACATTATTCTTTACTGGTAACCAAAAGTCTTACGTCGAGCCAAATGGCTCTCGCACCATCATGTATCTGCTCACTTAGGGTCAAAAGTTACTGATGCGGTGATCATTTTGAAGTTATACTCTATACTAGCAGAATAATCTTTTGTGATAACTAATAATTTTATACTGTTAAATTAAATCAATTAGTGTCGAGTAGTGTACTTTTTTTGAACGAAAATAACATAAGAGTGTGATAGGTTGATGTGCTACTAAAGTGATATCAGGTTGTTGCATATCAAAAGTCGGATTTCGAGGTGGGTTCGCGCTTCAGCACGGTTTCCACGTTTAGTAGCAAGTACCCATAACAAAGTGGTACATTCCCAGAGATAAACCTACCGGCGACCAGCTGCCTGAAATTTGCATGTCTGCGATGATATTTAATACAGTTTGAACCCAAGCGAAGATAGTCATGATTTCATACGAATTACGTGTGATAATGCATCACACTGCATCCAACGCCTCTCGAAACAGTAATAAGGTATTCGGTGTAGGCACCATAAACGAACGTACTGTCCAACGTTGGTTCCGAAAATTCCAGGCGGGAGTGACAGACCTGACAAATGAGCCACGCGGCAGACCGCCGACCGTGTTGAATAACGCTGATCTGAAGCGATCTGTGGAAGAGGACCTGTCAAAAACTGTTTAGGACCTTGCAGGGAATCATGCAGTACCAGCGCCGACTGTCAGTAGACACCTTACGACCATCGGCACGGTGAAAAAGCAGGACAAATGGGTCCCACATGAACTTACGGAAAACTAAAAAGAGCGTTAGTTGAAGTGTGTACGAAATTGCTTTTGTGCCACGAAGAAGCGGGGATTCTTGATTGCATTGTCACCTGCGACGAGAAATGGCTCCTATACGACAATAGGAAATAGTCAGCACAGTAGCTGGATGCTGATGAACCCCCGCGACAGTTCCCTATACCCCACTGCATCCCAGGAAGCTCATGTTTACAGTTTGGTGGAACATCCACGGTGTAGTGCATTACAGCTTCCTGTAGCAGAGGGAGACGATCACCGCTGCGACCTACTTTCGTGAACTGCATCGTATGCACACAAAACTGTGTCAGCAAGGCGTCCTTCTGCACTTGTGCATCGCGAAGGCGTCCTTCTGCTGCATGACAACGCACGTCTGTACGTTGCACGAACGACCGTGCAGGCGCTACAGGCTCTGGGCTATGAGGTACTCCCACACCCCCCCGTATTCTCTGGACCTCTCCCCTACCGACTACCATGTTTTCCAGAGCCTGGACAATTTTCTCCGGAGGAAAACATTCCTAACCCAAGCAGACGTCGAAAACGCATTCCGGGAGTTTATCGAGTCCCGTGATCGTGGATTCTATCGGAGAGAGCTCGAGAAGCTGCCAAATCGTTGGCAACAATGTTTGGATTGCAATAGGAGTTATTTCGAATAGCATGTGTGAAGGTGTCCTTTCTAGAGGGCCATTAAAGATGCCCTGCAATCTGACATTTGATATGCAACGACCTGATATCCAAAGTGCATATATACTGCATGTGAATTTGATAAGTTTATACATAAATACAAAAAAAAAAAAAAAAAAATACAGTTGAACCCCGTTATTACCAAATTCAGGGGACTCAAAAAAATTGTTTTGTATTATCAGGTTTATTCGTATAAAATGACCATTTTAATATAGAAATGTTATACAAGGGACCAAAGAAAATTTAGTATTAAGTGGTTTTTCGTATTAAAAATTTCGTAATAACAAGATTTCGACCTTTTGTTGATTGCTTTCACCTATTTATCAACTTTTTATTCATAAAATCACAACCGACTGTTTGCCCTTGATCAGCGTAGTTCTCAGTAATTCCTCAAGTATTAAGCATCCATCATGAGGAGTATGCACAAACAACACCACAAAGCTTATCAGTGGACTGTTGGCCCACCCTGTTGTTTGAAAAACATGAAATAAGAATTTGACAGTTTGGTGTACTACTAAAGTAATGCTGTCAAGTAGTCTTGGCGTGCCATCCCTTGGACTCAAAGAAAATTTATTATGATGCACTTACCGGGTGTTTCATAGGCTATGACCAACTTGTTAGTCGAATAACTTGTGAACAGGTGGAGCTAGTGCCGTGAAAGTTGTACACATATGCAGGAAGCCAAAGGAAATGGATTAGGCTTATTTTCGACGAATACAGTAATCCAGTTGTTTACGCCGAAATGTCTCGATATTCAGTCGAAGAGCGTGTTTTTTTTGGTCAAGACTTTTTATCATTGCGACCAGAACCCTGATGAAACACTCAGGAAATTGTCTAGTGCCTTTAATTTCCTTTAGTCTCAAGTGTTGATCCTGAAAGTTTGAAAGATCTTTTTCCGTTCAAATGTCTATACCCTGTGAAACACCCGGCGTAAACAACTGCAGTACTGTATTAGTCGAAAATAAGCCTAATCCATTTCCTTTGACTCCCTGCATGTGTGTACAAACTTTCACGGCACTAGCCCCCACCTGTTGACGAGTTATTCAACTAACAAGTTGGTCATAGCCTATGAAACACCAGGTACTTGAGTGGTTATGTACACTCGTAACTACTGCTGTTACATAATGATTACAGGGATGGATTGATTACCCCTAAGGAAAATGAGCACATGGTCAGGGACACCATTTGTCCAACAACAAAAAATGGGGCACCATTTACAAAGAAATTTGACAATTTCAATTTTACGTTGGAATTACATTTAAACAGCCAGGAAACATTTTATTCCTAAAGATATTTGTTCTTAATAGTGATGGTCGATACCGATACGATAATATCAGTATAGGGGCGATACCAATCATCGATACTATCGATACTAGCGCAATACTTACAAAACCGATACTAATCCGATACTTTTTTTTGGGTCTTCGACATAAATTCCAGCGTTTTTTTGTGTCCATTATTAAACCAATCCGAAAGCTTTCAGATTCTTAAATGTCTTTTCATGTATATGCCTTCTCATTGGCTACTTCACTTAACCCATTCTAATTTCGACCAATCCCATTCGGCCTTATCCTTGCCGTTTCTGTATATAAAGAATAGTCTTATTGCAAACCATCTCATTAGTACGCACCACTACTTCTCATAGGTAGGGTAATCATTTGGACTCGAAGCACGTCGTTATCAAGATTGTTATTCTCCATTCAGGTTAGTTTGTTTTTTTTTACTTCATTTATTTATTTTTAAGTACCGGTAAGTTAAGTAAATTCCTTGACTTTTCCCGATCTTAAATATAATATGTATTGTAAATTTTAATTAAATAATTTGCATCATTACTAATGATTCATTAGACGTAACTGTTACAGTAAGCAAGTCTTTAATAACGTTCCATCACATTTTTAACAGCATAAACCATGGAACCGATGAACAAAAGGCCGTGCACTGAATATCCTAATATGTCTATGCAAAGTTTTTTCAAATCAATTCCTGCTAAGAAAAATGCAGCAGCACCTAACATGCGTCAAAATCACCTCAGCGTCAGCATGCTCTGCTTCCAGCTGCGCTATTACGTCCAGTCGTGTAGGTGAAATTGCAGATAATCTAAACATGGAATTAACTACAGATATTGAAAATGGTGAACCGACAATTACAACTTGGATTGGGACAACTTTTCTTCACAAAAGGATGTTCCAGTTCAGCAAGTAGAAGATGTCAATTCATTTTGGAACTTGCGAATGCAGAAATTAAAAGAAACGACTGCAAATGATAATGGCATCCCAATTGAATTTCGCCAGTATTTAAACTCAAAATATGCAGACATGCTCTTGAGTACTGGAAACGGCATCAGGACATTTATCCTAATGTGTCAAGGTTATCATTAAAGTACTTGCCTGTTTGTGCCACATCAGTTCCCTGTGAAGGTTTATTTTCACGGGCCGGTTTAATTATAACTTACTTACTTTTCAAACCCGCTTATCCGTTAGGATCGCGGGGGCAGCAGCCCTATGGAGGATCTCCAGCGATCGCGATCTTCCGCCATCAGGCGCATGTCCTCCCTGGTAATATCCAAGCGACTCGAACCCAGATTCTCCATGTAGTCTAGCCACCTGGTTCTAGGCCGACCCCTTGGTCTCTTACCTACCCGCTTGGAAAATAACAACTGCCTAGGAAGACTAGTTTGCGGCATCCGTATCACGTGGCCATACTACTGAGATCTCTCAATGCGGAGAAGTAGCGGCTCAACACCTAAAGATTCCCTTATTGTGCTGCTGTACACTCTATCTAGTAGGGTAACACCTGCCACACCTCTCAGAAATCTCATTTCGGCCGCTTGTACCCACGATCGCACTCTTTCGGTCATTACCCAAGCCTCATGACCATAGGTGAGAATGGGGACAAAGATAGATTTGAAGACGGAGAGCTTGGCTTTGTTACCCAGCTCGCGTTTCGTTACCACGGATCGCCATAGTTCACGTCTGACACAGCTTGCTGCACCGATCCGAGCATCCAATTCTTTCTCCTGCCGTCCATCACTCGTGAATGCAATCCCGAGATACTTGAATTTCTCCACCTGTCTCAATGAGGCTCCCCTAACATGGAGAGCGCACTGAGCAGGCTGTCTTGAAAGGACCAGAACCACGGTTTTAGCCACACTGATCTTCATCCCAGCTTCTTCACATTTGGCTACTGCAAACCAGTCTAGTGCATGCTGAAAGTTCGTGCGAGAAGACCCAAGGAGGACAAGGTCATCAGCAAAGAGCAACCTCTCCACCTGGCAGTCGCCCACACAAACACGCTCATCGCAGTCCAACACCCACAGTGCAGTGAACGGTCTTGACTTAATGCCATTTATAATTATAACTAACAGAAGAAATAAGCTGGAGGGAAATCGCTTATCAGAATTGTTGTTTCTAAAATATTTAACAATGGAAGAGTGGGGACTTGATTAAAAGCCAAAATTTGAAATAAATTTTAAAAAAACCATTCATTCTTGTGTGAATTCATTGTGTAATTGTGTATTTCAACTTGGTATCGGTCAGTATCAGTATCGGACTTTTTGGTATCGTACGTAGTATCGGTATCGCAATACTTTATGGGTATCAACCATCACTAGTTCTTAATTTAACAAAAAAAAATTATAAATTCTTGTGTGGGCTGGGAGTACCGGAAAGTTTCACTGTAATGGTAATCTGGACCTGGGTAAAAGTTAGACTGATCATAATAACCTGACGAGAGTTGCCTAATTCAATAGTTAATCTACAAGTTTGCTAACTAGAAAAGTTTGCCGGTGACTTTTCCCTATTAAAACTGCCTTAATATCTCATACGTTATAATCAGTAGTATAACCAGCTACTGTACCAGAATGAAAATACATAACTAGCAAATTATACAAAATAATTAACAGATTCTCTTATTTAATATCAGAGAAACAAAAAAAAAAGTGTTTAGAGACTAATTTCCGCAGTAAGTTCATGGAAATAGAGGTGAGGTTTGAAATTGAGTAAAACAAATGGAGTTAAAGGAAACGTACTGTTAAGTTCAAAGGCGGCTGGCGCAAATCCGATTCCGTTAATGTAATAAGAGCTTTGCCATCGATTTTGTGTATTTCGGTAAATAATTTAGTATAATCTTCGAAGCCGTTTTTTATTAGCCAACATGCAACATCTATTTGTTTCCAATCTAAAATTCCCATGTTTTCCACACTGAAGCACAAGATGACCACGGGTTGCACAGGTGCACATTAAAACACTAGTCAAAGCCTAAATGATGATAATAACAACAACAAGACAAACTCAGAGAAAGGTTTTAGGGGGAAGGGAAGTGCTCAATTAAATTACAATTAACTATATATTACGTTTACATAGATAAATCATCTTACGCAACGAGATCTCCGGTTGGATGCGATGTATTGTATATCTAGGAGATAGATAATAATCATCAACAAGTCACATCTAGGATGATAATGATGATGATATCATTAGCGTTAGAAAAGTACTGTTATAGATAAATAAATGAGACGACGATCGCAATCATTGCTTTCTTCCTTGCATTGCACGTAATATCACATATTGGTAAGGTCGGCTTCATTCAATTTTTGCCGACTTTCACATGTTTAATAATAATGGACCATTTGTTATCTCTCCGTAATCTGGAGTACGTATTTCTGGTGACGTATTCACATCCACGACTAATTTAGCGCAAAAATATAAACACGCTTTAAAAAAATTAAAACAAAACGCAATTAAATTTTTCCATATAATAAAAGAATAAATTATTATTATTTTTATGGCTGTTTACGCGCAGCGAATACTTAGAAGTCGATGTTAATATTTTCGCAAATAATCTTATTTGTTGGAGAACAGCAGACGCCACAATTCTCAGCCATTTTCATCGAATAGCATCGAGACTATCCTCCGCATTTGGCATTGAAACAAAATTTTAAATAATTACTATTTTAGGCACCAAAATAGTCAGCAAATTGAAATAAATATTAAACACGTTTAACTGTGGCTTCAAAATTTGTAATTTCAAAACTTTTTTGAAATCCTTTTTGTAAACCCCTCCCGGAACTCTACTGCAGTGACGTCTGCAGTTACAACTCCACTGACTCGTTTCGAGGTCTTTATCTGAGAAGATTTTTCTATTTAATAGCAAGTATGTGTGCATTCGAATTTCTAACATAAGTTATATTTAAGTGCAGTACGGCCGGAGCGATTGCGAGGGTAAATTTATTGGTAAAGTTAATAGCAGGGCCCTGTCTTCTTGGCTTTTATCCCTTAATCGAAGTTGGTCACTCGTGTGATTATTATTTAGGGGTAAATGAAATGAGGTATTTTCTGTGCGAGTACTTCTCCTTAATAATAGTAATGGCGTCGCCTTAATGTATGTGCAGGAGTGTGAATGTTCCGGAATAGCAACATGCTTGTCTCGCACTCCACTATTTTTACACATTTTCCCCCAATAAATCGGCGGAATGAGGATTGAATAACGGAATATTTGAACGTGATGATGGATAGCGAGCAGACGTAGGCTCGATTGTTAAGTTCTATTCGCTCTTTTTCGAAGGTGTAGAACATTTTAAAGTTCCGTGTTAATGAACAGATTCTTCAACTCTTCCTTTGAAGTTGAATCGATCCATTACCTCGGCGTGTTACTTATTTCTTAAAAAAAAAAAAAAAAATACAAATTTTTTTTCAAGTGGGTATGCAAAATTTAAAAGTCCCGTATTTAGAATTACCACGTATCCTTAATTTTTATAAAAATTCTAAGTTACTATTTAACATAAATTTAGAAGGTTAATGTTATATTATTACATGCTCGATTTCAACCCTTAAAAGTCGTCAGTTGCTGCTGCTGCTTATCTTTAACTAACGAATAAGTTTCTAAGTTTGGGATGATAAAACCCAATCCTGGACTTTTATAATTCATCTATTATAGTTTGTTAATATTTTATTCTTTAGAAAAAAAAAAAATTTTCTAACCAAAGTCGAGCTTCTACCATTTTAAGGCTTAAGTCTTGCATTATGGTCTCGATATTAACGTTGATTTTCAACTGCAACATCAGATGATAATGGTTATAAACCCCAGGGGAGCATGGGAAAAACAAATCTGGCATATTACATCAACCTAATCATATACTCAATGTAAGGACAAAAGAAAAATCCTCTTTTACCACAACAAAACGGGAAATAAAACTACAAAGAAATAAAACGATACAACCTGATACCGGAAGCGCTTTTCGAAAGCTTTGCTTTCATCCCAATCAAATCAAATGTCCTATGGTCTACAAAGGGCAGTGTGGAAACAAGATTCAAAGAACACGCGAGACACAGAAGATTCAGGAGATGCAACCAGTCGGCCATAGCAAGACATTCCTTAGACACTGATCAAGAATTTTCTTCTGTAAATTTGAAATTGATCAAACCTATCAATAAAAAAAAACACCTTCTGGACGCTTTTGAAAGCTTAGCCATCCAAAAAACTGAAAAAAAACTATTATTTAACTTGGACATGGGCCCCATTGGTGATTCCCGTCTTATCCAATGGGTTCCTCCCGGTTGCCAACCAGTAAAATTTTCTTCCAGTTTTCTCCTTATTGGTTCTCGTTCGTTATAAATTCTCGGCTAATTCTCTTTCAAGTCACCAATCCATCCACATGGATTTAAACATGGCCCATATCGGAAAGTTTATACAGGATCTCCTTTTGATTATGATACAGAAGATGAAGACTCACGACAATAAACTTGTGAATGGAATACTGAAGAACTCATTGAATATGAACTGGCATACGAAGTATCGTAAACCGAGGCACGTTCTTGACGTCAAATTTGAAGATATTAGCAACGTCTCTTTCCCGGACTACTGGAAGATGTGATAATCTTCTTTCTCCTTGTGTTTTTTATTTCGTTTGTATTTTGTTTCTGACAATCGTCAATCTTATTTTCTTTTTTGTATAATATGGAAGACCGCTTGGGTTGGTTAGGCTTCTTGACTACCTCAGTGTATTTCATTTGGAGTTTATTCTGGTTGGATGAGCTTTGTGAAAGCGCTGGTTTTGTCCCATCCTAACAAATGTACACTTCACTGTTCGATTGTCGATTGTCTTTCAAGTCAGTTTTCTCGGAAGTCTTCCGAGGTGCTCCTTGGCTGCTGAATGATGAAAGCAAAGTTTTCGTAAAGTGCTTCCAGTATCAGGTTGTATTGTTTCTTTTTTTGTCGTTTTGTTTTATTTCCTGTTTTGTTGTGGTAAAAGAGTATTTTTCTTTTGTCCTTACATTATTGACTATCCACATAAGGTTTCTTTTTGATTTGTATACTCAATAATTCATAACTGCTAGGAACTTGTGACCCTGCAATTCTTTTCTTGCTTTGGCATCGTATTTATATCATTAATAATAATGCATTACACTTAACAACTTTTTTGTTACTGGTTTTCCATACTAATTCGAGTGTGCGGATTCCAAATCTGAACTCCAAATTTCTCTATCATGCCAGGATCTCGAGTTATACTGTAGAAAACTGTTTAAATTTGACATCGAGACTGTTTTACGCAACTGAAATTGAAGCAATATTATTTTACTTGGTTAATTTTTACTATCTGCACATCGCACGATGACTGATCATGCGACCAAGGAAAGTGAATTTATTTTTTTGCTCCATTTGCTCCATGACGTCCACTCACTGTTTAGAGCATCGGGAGTGCTCCTACTCTGCGTTCCACTTGCTGCTCGCGCTCCAAGAGAGAGTGCTCCAGCTACTCCAGCTCAGGACGTGGAGTAGCTGGAGGAGGAGTGGGAAGAGAGGGAAGTTCAAACTTACAATATGGCTGATGACAAATTTTTATTCGTGTTCGTTGAAGAATTTTTGGCTGGTGATGAAGATGAAAGGAAGCGTAATGCTCTTCCTTTTCTACCTTCCAAGATTCAAGGGAAGTGTAAAAGACCGAAAATTGAAACTTTTATGGATATTATGGGAATGTATTGAGTGTTTGAGGTCGAATTTTACTAATTGAAATTGAAACGCTTCATAACTCGTCGTCCTTGTTACTCTCGTCTGGAGCAATGTGGTTGTCCCACTTGACGAGCAATTTTGGTTCCTCTCAAGGAGAGCAGTCACGTGATTTGTGCTACTCTTGCCCTCCCCCAGAGCGCTTAGTGGACTTCACTATTAGTCGCACTAAATGGCTAAGAAGGAATGGTTAAATGAATAAAAACTTCATTTACCTTGGTCGCAAGATCAGTCATTGCACAATGTGCAGATAGTAAAAATTAACCTTAAACGTTTAAAATGATATTAAACATAGCTTAGATTTCATAAAAATATTTCCATACAGTAGATGAAGATAAAGCATTTATTCAAGAATGTTTTAAAGACTTGTTCTGGCGCTTGTGCGTAGCATTAGTCACCCATCCCATTTGGATCAAAACTGCCTTGGTATCTTGTCTCCATTAAATTAATTTCTTGGTGAAATCTTTCACCATGTTCTTTGCTAACAGCCCCTAAGTCCATTTTTAGTGATATTCTACTACCCAATTTGCCTGTAAGCTCAATATACTGAGGAGATCTGTAATTTCCAAGAAAGTTCTTTACAACTAAGATAAAAGCATCTCAAGGAAGGTAATAACTTTACATCCTGATATGATAGAGAAATTTGGAGTTCAGATTTGAATCAGCGCACATTTGTCAAAGTAGCTGACAAAAAGTATTTTTTTGTTGACCAATGTTATCAATTCATATAACATTATCTTTTGAAATTGGCAGGCTGGGACGTTCCATGGACTTGGTCTTGTAGGTCTGTCTGGAACAGTGCAAGTTCAGACGATGTTTCATCCTTGTTTAAATATAGAAAGCCTTAAAATGTGTGTACGTTTTTCATCTTTGTTATTAAAAACAAAGGCCAATCTAAAATTAGAAGTTGATTCCCCCCCCCCCCCCCCCCATCCCATCCAGCATAAAAGGAGGTCAAGAGTTTAATGACCCAGATCATTCATATGAGTCTTGTACTGATGATTGTTGCTATAATGTAAAATGCAGTAGAACCCCTACTTACAAACAGGCTAGGTTCATAAGATGTGTGCGTAATCTTATGAATCTGAATCCTGGTTATCGGTCGAGGTTAGAAAGAAAAACACTATGCAATGTTAAAGTGTTTTAAGTTTATTTTTAATATAACATATAATGTGAGAGATGGTGAAGCTAGCTCATGCAAAACAGTTGAAATCAGTCATATTAATGCTCAAAGTTGATGGCATGGGTTCTTCCTCTTCACCAACTGTCGTAAACAAAATTGTCCAATATTGTTTGCATTATGGCAGTTTTCTTTTCATCATATGAGTTTTTATGATAATGCATCATTCATAACTGTGGGCACTTTGGAAAACTTTTCGAGGTCGGGATCCTGGGAACAATTAGACTAAAGCCCCTTGCCATGACCTTGAGTTTAAATCCTTTAGGTTCGGGTTGGTCTTCTTCAATATCTTTTGTATGCATCTGCGATTCTAATTCCATCAAGTCTGCATTGTTTAATTACGTATTCTCACTTAACAACTCAATGAAATCTGTTTTCTTCCAATTCAATTTTCAGTTCATTCAAATTTACAAAATTTTAAATCTGATTATAAATGCTCATATCTATGAAAGTTTGTAAGTTGAAAGTTCATAAGTAGGGAACCTACCATAGTTATAAACAATCCCAATGAGATTTAAGTTTAGCTTATAAGAAATGTTATTAGAAAAAGGGATAAAACTTCTAAGTCTGCAAGAAGGATAAGGTATGAAAGGCCAGACATGCATTTCAAGGTCACTTTTCAAAAGCATATCTGGTATCTCGTAGCTTTTATGCTTTATGGATTAGAAGTGTTTTAGATTTTGGTTTTTCAATTCCGTAGTTAGTTTTCATTCTTTATTAAGTAGTTTTAAATTGATAAGAAAGCATAGAAGTATTCAAGGTTAGTGTATTGCATGCAGATATTTTTCACAAATAGTACCCGATAAGCTATTCATTTGTAATGGGGGCAACTTTTGTTTGCAGAGTTTTCCCAGGCCCTTCTGAAGGGGCATATTGCCTGGCTTAATAAATAAAATATTTCATACAGTACACAAAATGATTCTGCCTGCCGATAACATTTTCTTGAGAGAACACTGGTTTTGGATGCAAAATCGCAAGTTCTTTGAACAGTGGTTTTGAAATTGTCAATGGACAAATTGTTCTGGATATATACCATATCTACAGATATGGATTGCAGCATTCACTCCTTATTCAATATGGGTTTAAATTTAACAGTGTAAACCTTAGTGCAGTAGTTAATTTATCAACTCAACAAAGGAATAGCCATATTGCAACAATGGTATGAAAGGACATATTGCCAAATACTACTTGCATGTGGTTTCATAATTAGATATTTTGTTTTATGGTTTCATGCTTTATCCTCACTCCCCACTTACCCTCACTATTTTATCCACCTTGTGCAATTAGTATCTCACTCGTATATGCTCTTACCAAATCTAATTCACTCGCTCATACATGCTATCAAATAAGTTTAACCATTCATGGTAGGCTTTCTTTCCAGAATGGCAGTCTTATTTTAATAGATGCCCAGTGTGATATTTTGGTATTGCTATAAGGGAACAAAAGGGGTTAGATAGATAATCTTCAAATTGTTAGCACATGCATTTCTCATTGCTTTTGTTCTTTCAGCAATGCCTGCACCACCACAATACAGTGACTTGGGAAAACAAGCTAGGGATCTTTTTAATAAAGGCTATCGTAAGTAGTTAGTTTCAAATAAGTTTCTTACATTAGGATTTTAATTCCTAACTTTTTATGTCTTAACTTTTTTTGTTATATTGTGTGTGTATAGATTTCGGCCTTGTGAAGTTGGAAACTAAAACCAAGACCAGAAATGGAGTTGAATTCACAGTTACTGGAAATCATCACTTGGATACAGGAAAAGTTTGCGGTTCTCTTGAGACCAAATACAAGCTAAAGGATTGGTGTAAGTAAAGCGAGAAAATTAGTTTCTTGAAGCATTTGATGATAATTAATCTTTGTGTGCTTATCACTAACGAAATTGCATGTTATCTTTTTCAGGTATGAGTCTTACAGAAAAATGGAATACCGATAACACACTTCAGACAGAAGTCACATTAGAAGAGGGGTTTTTAAAATGTGCTCCGGGATTAAAAATCACTTTAGATACCTCCTTTGCACCTCAGTCAGGGTAAAGAGTAATATTTATAAATATATTTATTATGATTTTTTTTTTTATGTTCTAATATAATTTCCTGTTTCTTTTAAGGAAAAAGACTGGTCGAGTGAAGTCCTTGTTTAAGTCTTGCTATCTGACTCTTAATGGAGATATTGATTTTGACCCTTGTGGCCCTATCATTCATGGAGCAAGTGTCTTAGGGTATGGAAAGTTTTAACTGTATTTTTCAGCAAATACTTTTTATGCAATGAATTAAAAAAGCGTTACAATCTGATATAAAAGACCTTAAATTTTCAGCTTTTAAAAATTAACTGGAAAAAATTTTTAATTGTTGAAGTTACGTAACTCTGTATACAAATAAGTTTACATGGTTTTATTATAAATGGTTTAATACAGATTCATATAATTGAGAATGGCAACGTGTATAACTAGCTTTGATAATTAGTGTAGGACGTTTTGTTGAAGTGTGAACATCATAGCTTTGTGCATTGAAAGTCTCAGTTTGTGGAAGCGTGTGGTGATGTTCACAAGCTGAAAGCAAGTTCAGATAATTCAAAGGTAATAATTTCAATGTGGAAGACGAAGAATGTGAAGATGCACCCAAAAAGTTTAAAGCTTCAGATTCGGAAGCTTACTGGATGAAGATCCAGGCCAAACTTAAACCGAAGTTGCGATGGCATATCTCGACATTTGCCGTATTTATCGGAATATAGTTACCTCGAATCAATAAGACCTCCATCAATCTTTTAGAAGCCATTTTTGGAAAAAAATTTTTTATAAGAGGGAAGGGGGAAACCTCGTTTGGAAATTTTTTTGCTATGCAGGGTATATGTAAACTCCTGTCACAAACTTCTGGTAGCTGGTTTTTCGACTCTTGTGGTTGGCAGGTGGCATGCGGAGAAGCTACAACAAATTCTTGAAATAACGGCGTACAAAACCGGCTACTGAAACTTTACTTTTAACTGTGGAAATCTCAAACTGTTTGTTATCCGAACCGTGTTTATGTGAAACTTTATCTTTTAAGCCTTGTTGACATGGTCACGTGCATGTGATTACTGCTTTGTGCCTTATTGGGGATTGTTGACCACAAAGCTACCTTTGTACTTTTCTTTGGTAGCAATAAGATATTTAAACCGTTAATTTACATCATTTGAACAAGCAATCTCATCTTCACTATATTGTCGTTGTCTTCTCAAGAATATCGTCCCCACAGCCATCCTTTGCATTGGAGATATAGCATTTCTTGAATCCTTTTATCATTAGAAACTTTTTCCAAGAATCTAAAGTCCATTGTCCAGATTGGTGTAATGAATTTACTCCCCCCCCCCTCCTCCAAATTTGGAAAAAACTCGTTATATTCCGATAAATATGGATCATGGGGGGGAGTTGTATGTTTCGACATTACGTACGAGGCGCATCCAGAAAGTAAGTTTCCCGATGTTTTCCCCTTTAAAGTTAAACGTAATTAGCCGTGTCAATTGCGCATGCGTAACAGATTTATGACGTATCAATCATATGCCAGACGGACAGGTCCCGCCTCGTGCCAGTAGCGTGGTAGCAATGGTCCGAAATGGAAGCTCTTATTTCTTCTCCCTCCGCCTGCGACGTTTGGTCGGTGATAAAGTTTTTGAATGCACAAAGCATTGCGCCAATTGAAATTCATCGTCAGCTCTGTCAGGTCTATGGGCCGAACATCATGAGTAAGCAGATGGTGCGTCGCTGGTGTAGGCAGTTTTCCGAAGGTCGTCAAAGTGTCCATGATGAAGAGCGCAGTGGGCGACCATCCCTCATCAATGATGATCTTGTTGAGCTTGTGCGGCAGCGCGTGATGGAGAACCGTCGCTTCACGATTACGGAGCTGAGCACCCATTTTCCGCAGATATCGCGATCCTTGTTGCATGAGATTGTCACTAAGCAGCTGCTGTTCAAAAAATTGTGCGCCAGGTGGGTGCCGAAATACCTGACACCCGAACACAAAATTCAACGCTTAGGAGCAGCACTGACATTTCTGCAATGGTATCACGATGACTGCGACGAGTTCCTCGACAGGATCGTCAAGGGCGATGAGACTTGGATTTCGCACATCACCCCGGAAACCACAGGCGGCAGAGTTCTACGACAGGGGGATACAAAAGTTGATCCCATGATACGACAAGTGTCTCAATTCTGGTGGTGGCTATGTTGAAAAATAGCTGAAACATTGCTGTACTTGTTGCCAATAAATATGTTCCTGTAAGTGTGCCGCCTCGTACATGTATTTTGACTAAACAATGTTTTGAAATTGGCGTTATCTTTTTATAAAAATTAATTTCCTTTTTTGATTGAAAAAAGTATGTAGACTTGTTTGTAACCGAATAAATAAAATTAAAATCTGTTATATCAATGTTGTAATAATTTTAACCTCGGATGAATTTCCACGTTTTAAAAAATTGTGTTTCTCATTGTGTAGATACTGCGGCTGGTTGGCAGGTTATCAAATGGCTTTTGATACAGGCAGGTCGAAACTTACAAAGAGTAATTTTGCTGTAGGGTATTGTTTATGTGATTTTGTGCTCCACACCAATGTGTAAGTTAATATTTTTTTTAAGTTTAAAATTATTATTTTAGCTTTTCTATGATAAATATTAAATAAGGAATGTCATAAATTTTTTTCAATTGATCGTAGTTTTTGATAATGCCCATCTTTTGATTTTGATTACATTTTTGAAATATTAATGGTCTGTATGTTTCTTGCAGAAATGATGGACAAGAATTTGGTGGATCAATTTATCAAAAGGTGAATGAGCATTTGGAGACTGGAGTCCAGCTTGGCTGGACGGCAGGCAGTAATGCAACTCGCTTCAGTTTGGGTTGCAAGTACAAATTGGACAAAGATTCCAGCTTTAGTGTAAGGACCTGTTAAATGTTCCTTTAATTATTTTGTTTGCAGCATATAATTAAGAGTCCTATTCTCATTCTAGGTGAAAGTAAACAATATCAGCCAAGTTGGTCTGGGATTTACCCAGCGACTAAGAGATGGTAATGGGAGCTTATCAATATTTTGTGCAGATTTTAATTTAATGTAGCTACAAAAGATGGTTTATTTACTTTTTTGTTTGTTTTTATTTAAAGGTATAAATATGACCTTGTCAGCGATGATCGATGGTAAAAATTTTAACTCGGGTTGCCACAAGATTGGAATGGCGCTGGATTTAGAAGCATTTTGTTAAGGAAAAAACGACCTAACTTTTCTTCAGTATTTGGGATGAAAGATAGCATGATTGTTAATTTAGCGATTCCAGCCTGCTCTGGAAATGTAAATTGACTTGCACAATTCAAATGAATGTTTCCTCTTATTATTTTGTTCTTTTGTGCAAATGTAGGTATTGTTCTCTGGTAAACAAAGAAACATGATCAAAGAATGCATCTAGCCTTAGGTGTTTAAAAAAGGACTAGTGTAATAAGAGTAGTGTTTTAGAATTAATCTCGGATAATTTTTTTGAATGATGGTTTAGGGCTTTTTGTTCCAATCTTTGTCTAGAATCTTTTTTTCCAAAAGTTTTTAAAATTATTTTCTCTGCAGCTAAATTTACTCAAAAAAATGAAATTTTTCTCTAAACCATCAATCAAATAACCTTAAAATATTATATGGACCTAACAAAAATTTGTCTTTGTAGAAGCATTGTTTTGTATTTTGGGTTGATTAAATAAAGGAAAGTTTCAGAACAAGTTCAGTATATTTTCATTTAAAATTATAAGTTTCGATTAGAGTAAACGGGGTGGACAGAATAATAGGAACACCTTACGATTTAATGTTTTGTCGAATATCTAATAAAATACTAGAGGAATTATCCTGAAACTTCAGGGGTGTAAGAGCATGTTACATCTCTTAAATTTCAGTAAAGATTTTGTCCTAACGGCAAATAGACTGCCAGGTGGCCGAGAGGGCTAGGGCGTAGGCTTTCTAGTTCTCAAGTCCGCCTGGTCGTGGGTTGGAATCCCGCAGTGGGCATGGGTGCTCGTTTGTCCTGGGCTGCTTACAGATACAACTCTAAGACAAAAGTTTAGCAATGAGATTAATTCTAATCTCTATTAAACACAAACTTCAAATTATACTTAAAAAAAGAAACCTTATTATTTTATAGACATTATACGGATGAAGAATAACATTATTACTTATCAATGCGTTATTTACAACACTATTGACATGTTAGTTTGTTTTTTAATGTTTATCATTGTCACACGGAGATAAAAGTTTAGCAATGTTTAAATCCTGAGACAAAAGTTTAGCAATTTGTATCAAAAGAAGTCGACCATAAGTTTCTAGCACCTTTATTTTTTTAGAACTGCCTGTATTCTATATGGCATTGAATCGACTAGTTTTTTACACTCCTCTGCTGAGATATCCACCCAGGCATTCATGAAGCTTCTTTTAAAGACTTCAGAGATGTTAGATGTGTCTTTCTTATCTTTTTTATTGTTTTCCAGATGTTTTCACTGCATTAAGGTAAGGAGAATTCCCTGGCTATTCCAGAACACCAGCATCGTGCTGCCACAGCCATTCCTTGAAAATTTAGCTCTGAGCTGGTGGTCCATCCTGTTGGCATACACAATCATTTTCAGGAAAATAGAACTGCATTGTCAGAATTGACAAAGGGGAAAAAACGGACACCTGGTCACACTACATCAAACGTGGAGGCCGTTAAGAATGTCTTTCTCGCAGTCCGAACAATGTTACCAACTCAAATGTTCTAACGTAATTTTCAGTTGATTTTTGCATGATTTTGATGTAAAATCCACCAAATTGGCAACACTGAGTCCGAAAAAGTGGGCCTGCAAAACGCAAGGAAACGACCAAAACAAATTCCTGCAAAAATAACTTTCATAACTGCCACCGTCTGCATGATATTCCATTTTAAAAACAGTCAGTCTTTTTAGGATACCCTGTATGTATTTGGGGGATCGGGACAAAAAAAACACCGGAATTAATTCCTCAGACTAAAACCACAGTCAAAGAAAGGGAAATTTACCTTCCCTTGACTATGCTAAAACTCTGCCTTAACGTAGGGTCTAGTTAGTACTTATAGTGCTTTTTGCACTCTACTTTTCGGTCCACGACCATACCACGTTGAAAACACCAGTTCTCGTCCGATCACTGAAGTTAAGCGACGTAGGGCCAGGCTAGTACTTGGATGGGTGACCGCCTGGGAATCCCTGGTGTTGTGGGCCTCCTTTTTTTTTTCCGAATTTCTTCTTCTGTATATGATGTGAATAAAAGTTCTTTGATAAATTCACATCATTTACAAATCTATTTCACATAAATTCACATCATTTAAAGAACTTTTATTCACATTGATAAATCCATTATCTTTATCGTCTGCATAAATCTTTAATGTGCTTCGGTGATGGGTAATTTCTTCGAGCATGAAAATAGATAGAGGCGGCATAGCCTCCTGTTCTATGGCACCAAGAGTTAGGAACAACCTTCTAGCATAGAAATAGAAGGGGTGGGGTGTATTTCCCATGGCATAATAGATCTTCGAGCATAAAAATAGAGGCAGAAACGAAATGGTATACTCTTGTTCAGCTTATGGTTGCACGCAAAAATATGAAAAAAAAATAAAAAGTCCTTAACATGTATTAACTTATTTACAGAATTAGATGTAAATACCATGAAATAATATTAAGTATAAAAATAAATAGTTCAAAATAGTCAATCCAATTATGGTCTGTAGAATCCTTTTTGAACTATTTATTTATATACTTAATATTATTTCATGGTATTTATATTAAATATACATCTAATTTCCATTACATTCAACTAAAATAATTTAAATTTAAAATGAATTTAGTCTCCTTATAATGGGGAAAATCGTGAAATAATAAAAACAAAATTAAAATTAAAGTCACCAATCTTGAAGAAACTTGGGAGATGAAAGAAAACTCAAGGATGTTGATGGTAGAAATAAAACCAGTCTATTGAGGATGTAGATGAAGTTCTTGTGCAGATAATGTTGATAGGGGAAAACGATGATCTTGAAGTACAGATGAAATTTTGAAGGGTTGATCCAAATTTTTGGGATAAATTTCATATAAAATTAATCATTTAAACTCCTTAAATCAATAATTCATAACTAAAATAATTATTTACAAAATGTATATGTTAAATTTTAAGATGTATTAAATGGGTTAATAGTGAAAATTTAATTTTAAATGAGTTCTTATTAATATCATTATAACATTTATTTTGTATTTTTTCGAAATTTAAAAAAAAATATTACTTTTTTATTTTATTTTTTGAGATTAAGCAATTTTTTTCTTGTTTTTTTGTATTTTTTTTTATTTCAATATTTTTATTAGAATTTTTGTTGAACATTTTGTACTTTTGGATAGAGGATTATATTTTGTATTGTTTTTTTATTTGTATAAAATTTGTGAATTAAATTAAAATAAATATTTACATAAAAATAGGCCAAATTATTAAAAAAAATTTGTTCTGAACCG
This sequence comes from Rhysida immarginata, assembly GCA_023313115.1. Classification (NCBI taxonomy): domain Eukaryota; kingdom Metazoa; phylum Arthropoda; class Chilopoda; order Scolopendromorpha; family Scolopendridae; genus Rhysida; species Rhysida immarginata. The sequence goes on from JAHWFO010060970.1 coordinate 6,357,523, forward strand.
ATCATAAACCCCAGAATATCGTACATTCTCATTTTTAAATATAAAATAACGTAATAATCACGGTTAATAAGAAATAATGTTGTAAAGTATCATTACTTATCATTAAATAATAGGCAAACTGCATTTAAAAATGAGTGGGGTCAGTAACATAACCGAATAAAGCTAAAATAATATATAATCACAAGTCAATGAATAGGGCATGAAGGAAGGAAGTAGGGTGCTACCCTTCCTTCTTCCATGGAATAGGGTGCCACCTCTATCTATTTTCATGCTCGAAGGGTAATTTACAGTCGGCGATTCTACTGGATTTGCGGACTACTTTGTCATTAATGATAAGATACAAATTCATATCTTGCAGCGCGTTGTTAAGCAGCATTGTTTTACGACAATTAAGAATTGTGCAAACGCATTATTGTATTAGACTGTTTCGTATAAAAGCCAACACATGTACCGTGGAAAATTTGTAACAACAATGGACTTTACGTAACGTCAGTAGTTTCACGAGACAGAAACCGAAACGTGAATATGATTTTAAAATTTCTCACCAGGTGTCGCAAAATCAGCGGCTTTGAGAGGCGCTTCAGAAACTAAGCTACAAAAATCCACGTGCCGTCTAGGTAAGTTCATTAATGATGCCCACCCACTGAATTTTAAAATTGTTTTATGATATTTTTATATGTATGATTATTTAGTTTGTATACCTGCAGCTTTAAATATTAGCTATTGATGCTTTTATGTTGGATTTTAAAGTCCAAGGAGGTCGATTACTTACACTTCGGCGGCTGAAGCCAATTGATGGGATAATTTGACTTAAAAATTATAAGGGAATTATATATATTTCTAGGAGTTATTGCTAGAAATCAAGGTAGACAGGTATCCATAACGTGTTTACGCAATGCACCTCCTATTTTTGTTTACATTTGCTTGCATTCTGCGATCATTTTACAGTTACGAAAACAGAGGTTACTATTTAGTGCGAATGATCGAGTGAGTTTGTCTATCCATTTCTTTGAGAGTATTTCGAATTTTTCGGCTGCGTTTCACAAATCCACATTTGATCAACATCTCGAGAAAAAAATCAAAAACAACCGACCATTGCGGTGGTGGTTACAGTTGTTGTTTTAAATTCTTAAAAAAGCAGCTTTTTCTATAAAGAAGTGATTCAGGAAATGCAACTTTACTGCTTTTATATATAGAAATTGTTATAATGTTCTCTAGTGTCAGGTATACCAGGTTTGTAAATATGAAACCGGAATTTGCCCATAGATGGCTCTAGCTGTCAATGTACGAGGGAAAATCAAAGCAAAGTTAATTAATTTTTTTTAAGAAAGTGTTGGAGCAGGCATGAAAAAACAAAATATACAAAGTACACATCAGTGTTGTGGTTGTTTCTCTACGTATGAGCCATTGCGATAGAAGTTCGTTTCCTGCGAGTACGGCCACCAGCACGCTTCACCTCGGTAAACTTTTTGCACCATTCCCACACATTTGCGTCGGCCATGCATTCGTTGTCGTACACTTTCTGCATTTCACTGTGAATTTCCTTGGGTGGACGACCTTTTGCATGAAGGAAACGAATTGCAGTTCTTTGATCAACGACACCATTCTGCCGATTGCGATTGCACGCCTCCACTAAGGGTGTGTCTAAAAAGTCCGACCGGTCAAAGCCCATTGCAAAGCTCGTTTTGGAGCCACCAGTGACTGACTTGAAATTTCGACTATGTCCGATCGACACAGGAACAATGTAGGCATACGTAACTGGCTTTCTTCATTTTAAATTTTCTCCCGGTTCGGACGACCCTCGATTCATAAAGTCGCGTTAAGCGGTTTCATATCGCAACCAGAGTCCAACGCCGATCGCAGTTGGCTGCCTCAGTGAGTAGAATCAAAATGGCGGATGAAAGTAGAAAATTCAAGTGTTCGAGTGCCGGATATGTAATAAATATATTTTTGGAGTAAGGAGATGGCGAAATATGACGAGGAACCATATTTGAAGAAAAATGCTCACGACCGCGCTGTCCATGAACGAACAAACTGAAGCAAACGGCTGCCGATCGTACCACGTAACCTGTTGGCGACCAGCGTCCTTTTTAGACACGTCCTTAGTGTCAGCATCTTCACAGCGATAGGGGAAGGCGACAAGTTCAAAAAGTATATCCACTTTTCCCACCTCCTACTACAATGTTTTCGTAAAAAAATAAATAATGTTACTTTCTGATTTTCCCTCGTAGTTAACGTCAAATGGCATCATTGGCACCATTTTCTTACTCTGACATCTGACAATACAAGTTTCATACAACAGCATAGTTTGTAATAGCGTTGAACATGTCAAATTTTGTGCCTGGAAACTACGATTTGCAGATTGCTTTGATTTTCTGTTACCATTTGAAGAAAACTGCTGCAGAATCGCGTCGAATGCTTGTCGAAGCTTACGGCGAGCATGCTCTTGGTAAATCACGGTGCTTTGAGTGGTTTAAAAAATTCAAAAGTGGTGATTTTGACGTGAGAAACGATGCTCTGTGTTTGGTGGGATCAGAAAGGGTGTGATCGATTATGAGCTGCTGAAACACTCCTGATTGGTTGAATGTTTAACTTTTACCATTCAGTGAGAATGGTCATAAGGGTTGTTTGGAATACGACGATAGGAAACGGTCAGCACAGTGATGCTGATGAACCCCCGCAATAGTTCCCTAAACCACCGTTGCATCCCAGGAAGCTCATGGTTACAGTTTGGTGGAACATCCGTGGTGTAGTGCAATGTTTAAATCTATGATTCAGTCTATCTGGCATTAATTTTTTTTTTTTTTTTAATTTCAGAAAATAATGGGTCCGTTTCGTGGAAATCGTGGTGGTGGAGGTGGAGGTTGGGGCCGTGGCCGAGGTGGTGGAGGATTTGGTGGACGTGGTGGGGGTAGAGGTCGTGGCAGAGGTGGAGGATTCGGTGGACGTGGCCATCAAGATTATGGAGAGCCCGATTCTGTAACAGGTTTGCTATCATTAACGAATAAATTGATGAAAATCTCTTTAAAAAAATCTATCACTTTTATTGAGCAATATAATTTTCATTCCGTTGCATTTCAGAATTTGGATATTTTACTCATCCATGCGAGGACCAGTTAGTAGTGAAATCGACAATAGAGCAAGTCCCTTTCTTCAATGCTCCAATTTATTTGGAAAATAAGCAACAAATAGGCAAAGTTGATGAAATTTTGGGGCCAATACGAGATTATGTATCCTTTTGTCTTTTCATATAATTAATGCATTGTTAATATATTGGGGCTCTCCATATGTGATGTAGTGAACTTTGAATTCATCAGAAGTTAACAGTTTTCCTTAACAGAATGACAGTATGTCTCTGTCAAATTATCCGAGGATATAAAGGCAAATTCATTTTCAGAAAAACAAAAGGTTAGTGTAACAAGTAAAGAAATATGGTTTTGACTTCTTAGCATCAGGATGTTGCATATCAAATGTCGGATTTCGAGGTGGGTTTCACGCTTCAGCACGGTTTCCACGTTTAGTAGCAAGTACCGATAACAATGCGGTACATTCTCAGAGATAAACCTGTCGGCGACCAGCTGCCTGAAATTTGCATGTCTGCGAAGATATTTAATAGCGTTTGAACCCAAGCGAAGATAGTCATGACTTCATACGAATTACGTGTGATAATGCATTACGAGTTGAGGTTGAATCACACTGCATCCAACGCCTCTCGAAACATCAATAGGGTATTCGGTGTAGGCACCATAAATGAACGTACTGTCCAACGTTGGTTCCAAAAATTCCGGGCAGGATTGATGGACCTGGCAAATGAACCATGCGGCAGACTGCCGAATCATGTTGTATCAGCGTCGACTGTCAGTAGACACCTTAGGACCATCAGCAAGTGTGTGTTTGATGTGTATACGGAATTGCTTTTGCGCCATGAAGAAGCAGAAATTCTTGATCGCATTGCCACCTGTGACGAGAAGTGGCTCCTATATGACGGTAGGAAACAGTCAGCACAGTGGCTGGATGCTGATGAACCCCCGCGATAGTTCCCTAAACCCCCGTTGCACCCCAGGAAGCTCATGGTTACAGTTTAGTGGAACATCCGTGGTGTAGTGCATTACAGCTTCCTGCAGCAGGGGGAGACGATCCCCGCTGCGACCTACTGTCGTGAAAACTGCATTGTATGCACACAAAACTGTCTGCAACAACCTGCACTTGTGCATCGCAAAGGCGTCCTTCTGCTGCATGACAACGTGCTTCCGTGCAGGCGCCACAGGCTCTGGGCTACGAGATGCTTCCACACACCCATCCCCCCTACCGACTACCGTCTTTACCAGAGCCTGGACAATTTTCTCCGTAGGAAAACATTCCTAACCCAAGCAGACGTCGAAAATGCATTCTGGGAGTTTATTGATTTTTGGAGACGGCTCGAGAAGCTGCCAAATCTTTGGCAGCAATGGGGGTTGTTTCGAACAGCACGTGTGAAGGCGTCCTTTCTAGAGGGCCATTAAAGATGACCTCTGCAATCCGACATTTGATATGCAACGAACTGATATCCGAAGTGCATATATACTGCATGTGAATTTGATAAGTTTATACATACTTGCATTGGTGTTTGGTGTCATTCGATAGATTTTTGAAAAATATTGAACACGTGTTTTTCAGTTTTTCGATCCGATGTAAATTTCGCGAAATATTCGACCGTCCCGCTTCTTTTGGCACACCCTGTATATTCAGCTGCTTCAGTTTCCCTCAGAAGAAATGAAAAAATTCCAGCAATAAGGGAGATTGCTTGCGATAACTTGGAGCATGTTTGGTTTCAGCAAGATGGTGCTGCACCTCATTACGGACGGAACGTTTGTAATTATTTAGATGAACATTTTCCTGATCGTTGGATTGGACGAAGAGGTCCGATTGAATGGCCTGCCAGGTCACCAGATTTAACTCCACTTGATTTTTTCTTGTGGGGTTATTTAAAAAATCGGGTTTACGAAACGAAACCTCAAAATTTAGATGAATTGCCTCAGAGAATAATTGATGTAGCTGCCCAAATACCTGCAGAGTACTTAAACAATTCCATCGAATCTGTTTACCATCGATTAGCTTACTGCCAGGAAGTAAACGGTGCACAATTTGAGCATTTACTACAATAAAGTTATTGGTGCCAATCGTGAGAGGCAAGGGGACTCACTATAAACAAGCACCCCGAAGGGAACAAAAAAACTACTACGTCCACGTCGTTGTTCCTGGGTTATGCTAAACGTAGTTTTTTACTAAAGTTGGATACAAAATCAACGAAAGACATTAACCTCATATTAGCTGTAGAAATACTTTCACTTGCGAGAAAGAATTATTTTTGCAATTAGAGTGCCATCAATCGGTCGACTGTCATACTGTATCATTAGATAGCCTTTTCAAAAATACTAATTTTGTGTTCCGAAGCGTATGTCCCGAGAAATTTGACCGTTTGCAGACTTCTGATCTGTATTTGTTTTTTTTTTTTGCGATTACAGCGCCATCTATCGCGAATCAAAAAAAAATTTCAGCTAAAACTTGTTCACTTTTTCACATAGAATCCAAATCTGCAATAAAAATGGGGGTTTCCATTTAAGATTTCACAGTTGCCCCCCGCTCCACCCCCGGGGGTGGGGGGGTCGTGTTTGGTGTCATTTGAAAAATATTGAACACGTGTTTTTCAGTTTTTCGATCTGATGTAAATTTTGTGAAATATTCGACTGTCCCGCTTCTTTTGGCACACCCTGTATTATCAAATATCACAACTTTTTAACTACAGGCCTACTAACTACTGTACTCAGCATCTTAAATCTCTATAGCATATACAATATATGTTTTCTTTTTCTATTAGTTATATATTGATCCTGCAAAATTACTACCTTTACAAAGATTTTTACCTAGACCTCCAGGGAAAGTATCGAAACCAGGAGGTGGACCTCGTGGTGGTGGGAGAGGCAAGTGAAATTATATTTATTTTTATGAAATAAATTAATTTTCCATCATATTTTAATATAATTTTTTTTTTTTTTTGTGTAGGAAGAGGCGGAGGTAGAGGAAGAGGTGGTTTTCAGAGAGGTGGATTTAACAGAGGAGGAGGTGGGCGTGGTTTTGGTCGTGGCCGAGGAGGAGGATATGGTGGGAATAGAAGTTTTAATTCTCGGTGACAGTGAAATAACGTACACTTTATTACTTGTAAAATGTTTATGTACAATTGTTGTATTAAATAATTTCATACATTCACTCGAAGTACTTTATTCAACAAACTAAACTCATTCGTCGTCAAATCGAATATGCTTGGGTTTTGGCTTTTCGCCAAACTGTTCCGCTCTTGCTATTATCTAAAACGTAAATTAAAAAAAGAAATGAGTATGCATCCCAAATTCACGAGATGTTAAAAGCATTTGTAAATAAATTCACCTTTTCACGCCCCCGCTTTTTAATTCTGTTTTTGGAGTTGTATTTGTTTTTTCTGTCCTCTTCAATCTTATTTAAATAAGACTTCTCTTCTTCACCTATTTACACATCCTGTTAGTACATATATTTCTATATTAAAAATACACAAAAAGATTTTTGAAAATTTACCTTTTAAAAGGCTAGCTTCTCCGTATTTGCTTAAAAACTCCGATTGCAACAAATGAGAGGCATCTGCTGTATTTTCACAGCGGATGAAGATCTCTTCTTCATTGCTGTGATTATCAATATATTGCACATTGGATATTGTTAATGCACTTTCCTATAAGAACAAGAATATAACTCTTAAAACGATTTTCAAATATGCTGAAAAGAAGAATATAAATATTTGTTGTTTAAAATTACAGTCATATTTTATATACATAATGGCGAAAATAGCATGTCAATTTACATATTCGATTGCAGCGTTCACACGAATCTTTCCAAACACATGAGAAATGAAATGCTCGCACGTCCAAATGTTTTAAACTACTTCGCCTATGATCTTTCCACTGCTACAGCTATTCACCCCTTCTTAATCATTATTGCAAAGCATTGTCCGGAAAAATCTTGTAAGCATTCCAAGAAACTTTACCTGTGACGCAGATGTGATTTTAAATTTCAATATTTCACTTTTACTTGCAGTTGGTTTAAATAAACAATGGAAATACCTTTGATTCTATCCACACTCACATCATTTTTAAATCTAGGCCTAATATTATTTAGCAATTTTTAACAATAGGCCTAACATTAATGAGCAGTTTTTAACAATCGCCTTAACAGCACTGGATTTTAAAACGAAATGAGCATGTGCTCCAAGCTGCCATCAACAATGCTTAAGTGATAACCAAAAAGTAACACTGTATTCGCTTATGACTCGTCGGTACGAATCGATTGATATATTACATGCCATATGTTCATATTCTTAACGTTAGTGCACGTGCTTGAAGGGGTCCGCGAGAGCTCATCAAAAATTGATATATCGCAGGTAAGTTCTTCCATTTCAACGCCTTCGTGCAAACGATGGCCGGCTGGGCACATAAAGGTTGTAATCTTAAGCTTGTAATCTTACATATAGCTTTAGCTAAAGCTCGTAATAAGGGGTCATTTTCTCGGACGTAGCATTTCGAAAATCGAAAAGAATGTCATATTCGACTTGTGCTCGTCATTCCCGTTCGAATGACATATTACATGCCTTATATTTCCAAAAAAAAAAAAATTAATGGGGTGGTTTGGGTCTCAATAGTCATGTGACCGTTAGACCAATTTCAATCACAAACTAATCAGGTGAGCCCAGGAAGTGTCTCTATCGAAGAGCGAAAGCAGAATTTGTAAAAGTTAAATGTGTAATCGTCGGACATACAGACAGACAGACACACAAACGAGCGAAACCCATATATGCTTTTCAGCATATAATAATAAAATAAGGTTGCATATTGAAATGTTATTGAACAAATGCAATAAAAATAAAAAATAAAAAAAATACCAGTTAAGAATTGTATTTTATCAAACGTAACAATTTGGTTTTACTGGTTTTTAACAATACACCGATGAACCATAATGATCACCACCTACTTACAACAGTAGGCTCGCCCCGAGACAAATGTACGGTGCAAATGCGGCTCGTACCGCCACGTATAAACCATCAGTGGACCGAGTTTCCAAATGTAGAGTGTTTGGCTGCAGCATGGAAAAAGATGATGATTTTCAAGGCCTCAGTAGGCCAATCCCCTGCTGAGCTGAATGCATTACCGATTCAAGGAATGTTAGCATCCTCGACATTGAAAGGTAAAAGAGGAACAGAACTACGATACGATTTATCAGATTCTGACAATGGACAAATCGTGATGACCCAGTGCCTCGGAATGTTGATCACGGAAATGATTTAGACTGTTCACATGCAGTCATTATGAATA
>JAHWFO010060970.1:6397806-6524708 GCA_023313115.1 Rhysida immarginata
TGTGTGTGTGTGTGTGTGTGTGTGTGTGTGTGTGTGTGTGTGTGTGTGTATGTATGTATGTGAAAGAGCAGGGGTTTGGGGGGCGCAGCCCCCCACTTTGATCATAACATACAAACTTATTTTTCTTGACTGCATTGAGTGTTTGTGCTGTTGAATGGCTAGTTTGTTTTATCCAGTTTTTTTGTGGTAGTGTTTTTCATGTTTAAAAACTTGCATGGCCGGCCACAGCTGTTTTTGTGTCGTTAGGGGAGCCTCATTGAGACAGGTGGAGAAATTCATGTATCTCGGGATTGCATTCACGAGTGATGGACGGCAGGAGAAAGAATTGGATGCTCGGATCGGTGCAGCAAGCTGATCAGACATGAACTGTGGCGATCCGTGGTAACGAAACGCGAACTGGGTAACAAAGCCAAGCTCTCCGTCTTCAAATCTATCTTTGTCCCCATTCTCACCTATGGTTATGAGGCTTGGGTAATAATCGAAAGAGTGCGATTGCGGGTACAAGCGGCTGAAATGAGATTTCTGAGATGTGTGGCAGGTGTTACCCTACTAGATAGAGTGTACAGCAGCACAATAAGGGAATCTTTAGGTGTTGAGCCGCTACTTCTCTGCATTGAGAGATCTCAGTTGCGTTGGTATGGCCACGTGATACGGTTGCCGCAAACTAGTCTTCCTAGGCAGTTGTTATTTTCCAAGCCGGTGGGTAAGAGACCAAGGGGTCGGCCTAGAACCAGGTGGCTAGACTACATGGAGAATCTGGGTTCGAGTCGCTTGGATATTACCAGGGAGGACATGCGCCTGATGGCAGAAGATCGCGATCGCTGGAGATCCTCCATAGGGCTGCTGCCCCTACAACCCTAACGGATAAGTGGGTTTGAAAAGTAAGTAAGTAAGTAAGTAAAGATTTTGAGTTTGTGTCGTTGGTGTTTCGTTTGCACGTTGGAGGTTGGTGTGGTTTTGTTTTTTGTTTTGATTGTTTGGAGTTTTTTTTTTTCCTTTGATTTCTTGTGGTTTTATTTCTTTTGTTTGGAGTGCTTCTGTTGTTTTTTTAAAATCGTTTGGTTAGTTTGTTGAGTTTCGCATGGTTTCGTCTTTTGGTTGTGCGGTTTCTTAGATCAGTCAGTTTGAGTAACCATTGTAATTAAAACAGGATGTCACAATGAATGCACTCGAAAACTATTTCCTGTGAATTACGATCGATGTCCGTAATGATATGGTGGAATTTCGATTATCCGGAATCTTATCCGTAAAATTCTAAATTCTAAAATTGAGGTCGAGAGGAAATAGTTTCCGTAATTCGAAATATTAAAATTTAGGGCAAGGTACGCTTCTGCCTTTCTCCTCGCTTCGTTTCATAATACTTACATGGATTTCGGCATCCATATTCAATCAGTTTAAATTCTTCTTCTTATTAATATCAATGTTAATAGGATTGCATCTACAAGAGATTCCCTTTCATCATCATCCAAACACCTCCCCTTCGGTTTTGGTTTCGTTGCACCAGACATTTCCGTTTCCGGTTTTTCCGTTGAACCAGCTGCTGTTGTCTTCAGTTGATATCATCGTTATGATGTTTGCATTCGCTTTAACATTGCGTTCTTGATGAAAACAAGACATGAGATGCATTCTTTACGTTTGATGTCTAGCCTTATAAAAATTGTGCTTAAGTTTAGCAACACAATATACGTATTTTTATGACTACTGCTACTAGGACCAATACTCACTCAATGCCGCTGATAGTGCTCAGACCATGTGCTACCCAGGAAGGCAGATAATAATCGTTATGATGCTCAACATTATAACATGAATAACAAGACTGACTTTATTGATGGTATACTAACATGCCAGAATAAACGTTGTTGACTCGAAAGAATAATTTTTTTTTTTTTGCATTAAAATTTTATGGTTTTGACATGCTAAGCACGTAAAAATGGCTTCAAATGATAAGATAGGTCCTTCCCAAACAGCAGCAACGCCTTTAAAACTTCTCAATTATCGAGGTCTAATTGACCGTAAAGGTGCTCCTGTAGCCCCAGGCACAAGGTAATAATAATAATAATAATATTGTCTAAACATTTTCTCACTATCGTATTCGCTTCTAGAACAAACCGAAAGGATCGTAACACGTAAAACGTTACATATATTAATTTGCTATATCTTAGTTACTTGGCCTATCTAAATATATTAATTTTTTCAAAAATTTTTATAATAATAATAATAATAATAATAATAATGTATCTTAAAATGGACAAGTTAAAAGAGTTTCCTGGAAGAGTTCCATACGAAAACTCAGACATTAATAAATTCAATGAAAGAAATTTCCACAACCTGTGATAGAACTTTAGATAAACAAGGCTGATCATGCAACCAAGGCAAATGAATTTATTTTTTAAAGGCTGGGGGGCTGTGCCCCCCAACCCCCCCCCCCTCTAACGGATATTATATACCCCCCCCCTTTTCTATTTAGTCACAGTAGATAGCTAAACAGTGATGGTTAAATTAGTAAAAATTTCATTTACTTTGGTCGCATGATCACTCATCGTGCGATGTGCAGATAGTTAACATTAACCCCATGGTGATACTCTTACTGCTGAGCTATACTATTAAAGTTACTCCTAGATTATTAACTATTTGGATTGCTTCTTCTCTGGCAATAGAACGTGCAGATAATGTACCGGTAATTCATCCATATCAACGCTAGCTCATTGGTAAGATCATCAGGACAGTTGTCCAAAGGTCCCAAGTTGTGGAAATTTCTTGCTTGTTTTCACCTTTAAGAAGCATTAGATGAGCGCTAGAAATTTATAAGGGTCGTCCAAATGAAAAAGAAAATTTGTGTGTGTGTATGTGTAGGGGGGGGGGGGGAAGGCGAAGTGTAGGATCCTAAGTTTTTGTTTTCAACAATTGCGAAACCCCCCACGTGCAAATTGAACAATAGGTTACAAGTGTTGCATCACGTGAGAAAGAACGAAAGCTCGCGCTTTGAAGCTCTGCGAGTGATCGCTTCGTCCAAACAACAAAACCCCCGAACAAATCAAAAGCAATCGCAAACAGTACGGGGAAGGTGATGTTGACCATGTTTTTTGATCGCAAAGATCCGATTTTACTGGACTTTCTTGAAAAAGACACCACAGTTAATGCAGCATGATATGGGGAAACATTGAACGCACTGTGTGCGGCCATCAAAAGCAAGCGTCCTGGACTTCTTATAGAAGGAGTTGTTGCTTCTTCTCCACAACAACGCACGTCCTCACACCACGAAAGCAACGGTAGACCTCATCAAAAAGTTCAACTGGGAAGCGATGCAGCATCCACCTTACAGCCCTGACTTATCCCCATGTGACTTTGACGTGTTTGGGGATCTTAAGAAACGTCTGAAAGGCCGCAGGTTTCATTCGGACGATGAAGTGAAGGAAGAGGTTTTGGAATGGTTCCATACGCAACCGAAAGACTTCCATAAAGTAATTACACGCCTTGTAACACAGTGGGATAAATGCCTTAATGCATTTGGAGAGTATTTTTAAATTCCTTGTATACACTTTGGATAAAATAAATAATTTTCGTTTTCATTTGCACGACCCTTATAATAGTGATCACATCAGTGCTAGAGGGGAATGCACCTTTCCTTTCCCACGATGCAATAAGCATTGCCTTTTTTGTTTGTGCATGTGCTCATTAACATTAAGCAATTTATTCAGAACAGCAAGTCTGTGGAGAATTATGGTTTGGTGAATCTTCACTATCCACCCATTGCATGAGGACTGATCATGTGACCAAGGTAAATGAATTTTTTTGAACTGATATACAGGATGTATCTAAACCCGTCACAGACTTTTAGTGGTGATTCCCCACATAGAGATGAAAACAAAAGTTCATGTAAACGTGGTTTGGATAACGAAAACCGTTTGAGATTTCCGCAGTTAAAATTGAAGTTTCAGCAGCTGGTTTTTCTACTGTGGATGGCAGGTGACATGCGGAGAAGCTACAACAAATTCACCTGCCATCCACAGAGTATGAAACCAGCTGCTGAAACTTCATTTTTAACTACGGAAATCTCAAACAGTTCGTTATCCGAACCATGCTTATATGAATTTTTGTTTTCATCTCGCTGTGGGGAATCGCCACCAGAAGTTTTAGATACACCCTGTGTAAATGGCCAAGAAGTAATGGTTAAATTAATAAAATTTTCATTTACCTTGGTCACATGATCAGTCATCGTACGATGTGTGGATAGCAAAAATTAACCTTTTTTTTTTTTCTTCCTTTCTCTCCTTTCTCCCAAATTGGTGCTGCATTCTAAGTTTAAAATAGAAACTGCAAGGATTCATACTTCAGAGTAAGTTTCGGGGATTTTTACAGGCCTGTAGAGCTGATGCATTACCATACAGCATGTTACGGAAGTGGGTGAACGCATTCAAGCTGTTGCATACGATTGCAATGGTGTGATCCTTACTCACAAAGTATGCAACGGACAACCTATAAATATATGAAATATGGAGGCTTTGCAATACATTTTGATGAAATTTATTTATTGATGTGTTTAGTTAGGGTACATCTAGAAAATATTATTTGAGCAGTGACAATATATCATGTCTATATTTGTTTATAGATTGGTGAATTCTCTGGGAAAACTACATTTTTTTTAAGATCGTTAATGTTCGAAGTAAAATAAGTTTTCACACTCTAGTAGAATTTTATGCATTTATAGTCTTATAATAGGAAGATTATATAAAATATTAGAATATATGTAATTTGTTCATTAAAAGTTAACAAATAATTATACTTTCATGCCTTTAATTTAATTTTTTTTTACTACATTAACTGTAGATTGCCTTCAATTCGAACTCCTCGTGATCTTACTCTTGGTGGTTCAGCGAAGAGAACTTTCACACCTACAATTCCTGTCAGGAAAGGACGGAATAAGGAAGAGTAAGTTAATTTGTCACTTTTGGGAAGTGGTTTATCCAAGTTCGTGTGAGCTTAATGTTTGATAACGATTGATTTTTAAATTTAAAGAATCATTACCAGTATATATGATTTTATTTGTCTGTCTTTCATTTTTTTTTTTTTAAATTTTTTAAATACTGCTTTGCTCAACAATACAGGGAAAGTCAAAATGATGGGCCTGTATTACGCTGTGAAATATAATGAACATATGGTATTGTTAGACATGCTATGGAATGTAAACGTTCAAAGTTTTCTTCAAACACATCACAGATGTTCTATGCAAATGCCGTGGTAACCTGACAAACATAAAGCCGATAATCTACACTGGTGGCCAAAAGTTTGGACCAACCAGCAATGTCAAGAAAAACTGAATTTATAAGAAAACTGTTTTGCACCTACAACTCTAAGTAAATATGAAACAATATTTAGGGAAGAAACAAACTTATTTCTGCGTTGTTGGTTTCTTATTACCTAAAATCAAAATAAGACTGGCCAAAAGTTTGGACCACATTTGTATAACATAAAGGGAAAAAAGTATTACATCATTAACTAATGAATTATTTTGATATTTGAGATCATTTTGACTCTACAATATTTGACAAACGACCTGAAATAGAATTAAATAAGCTTTTAATAACATTTGGCTTAACAGCTTTCTGAATGGCTGCTATTCGTTGTTCTCGAGATTTGTACTGAGTGTTTTGGTAAATTTTTTGTTCCTTGAGATGCCACACATTCTCAATAATATTGAGATCTCGATTTCGAGCAGTCCAGGCAAAAGTGGAAATGTTGTTGCTCTCAAAATAGGCTTTCACAACTCGTGCAGTATAGATTACTGGACTGTCCTGCTGCTAAATCCATGGTTTTTGCTTAATCTAGAATTAGCACAAAGGGATGAACACATTGTGAAGATCATCTTTATATGGAGCTGTTGTGCAATGTCCATCTATAACGTGAATCTTCAACTTTCCGTTGCTTCCAATGGCACCCAGAATCATCACTCCACTACCACCCATTTGCTGCTTAATTCGCAATTGAACAAGCGTTTCTTTATACGGTGCTCTTCATAAGAAGCTATATTATCAGGACCATACAAACAGATTCGTTTTTCATCAGAAAACACAACCAATTTGAAGTCTGTGTTTTCACGCAGATGTGTCTTAGCAAACTCCAGTCTCTCCTGCACGTGTTTCTGTGTTAGTGGCAACTTTTTGGGTATAATTTCATTGGCAAAGGTCTGAGCACGTAGTTCGCTGCGAATTGTTCTTCTTGCGGCAGCAAGTTGCAGATTAAGTTTGACTTGTGTGGTGTTGACTACATTCCCAGATGTAATATGTCTAAGATGTCTTTTAATTCTTGATTTGTCTCTTCGCGTCAGTGCACAAGGTCGTCCTATTTCCGTCCTATTTTCCAATTAACATTTTTAACAATTCTGATAAAGATTTGTAGCTCACACGGGAGATTTCAGCAACTTTTTTGAAGTTTGTAAATTGCTTGTTAAAATTTCTAATTCGCTCTCGTTGGCCTTCAGTTAACATTGTACAATACATAATATGGTTTTAGTGCTCACCACACAATATGATGATTTGTAATATACAAGTTATTTGCATGTTTGTGATGTTGGTCCAAACGTTTGGCCAGTCTTATTTTGATTTAAGGTAATAAAACAGCAACGACGCAGAAATAAATTTGTTTCTTCCCTGAATATTGTTTCATATTTACTTAGAGTTGTAGGTGTAAAATATTTTTAGTATAAATTCATTTTTTCTTGATTTTGCTGGTTGGTCCAAACTTTTGGCCACCAGTGTACCTCCTGCCAAATCTTTCATAGCAAGTCGCGATCAATGTCAGCAATGGCTGCAGTCATGCGGGCACGCAGGTCATCCAATGTTGTTGGCAGTGGTGGTATGATCCTTTACAAACCCAGAACACACATGGGGTCAAACACACAGAACGGTGTCCGTTCTCCAATAAATGCCATTTTCTTTAACCGCTCGCTGCAGTCCCTTAGCAGTAGAAAGTAAAAACACTGCTTGGAAACTAAACTGTGAAAATTGACCTTTTCGAAGCACATGTCTCACATTACGATATGTTCATTAGATATCGCAGAATAAATGTCTGAAATTGGGTCCATCATTCTGACTTGCCCTGTATAATGTACATTCTTAATGCATATTAGACATTTTTTTCTGGTACTATTTTTTATGATATGAACTTGTAGAGCTTTTCCAATTGATATAATATGATAACATGTTAATAGTTAATTTATGTAGAGACTTGTTCATTAAAAATGCTCTTTACTTTCTGGACTTCTATGGTCATTTTTGATGTTAACATTAAAAATGTGTACAAAACAATAAGGGAGAACTCCGGATGTTGTTCCATATTAGGTTTATGATTTTCTGAGTCAACATGTGCTCTCTGGTGTCGTAAGGGCTCCGTGACCGCTCCGGGAAAATAAAAGAAATTATTGCAGCCTGTTGCGCACGCTGTCGGAGGTATTTGGGCCTTCAATTACTGAAAGTCGAGTGAGCGGCTCCGCTATAGAAATTATTCTAAAAAAGGACTCGAGCCAAAATGATTGAGAACAGCTCTTTTTAAGTGATAAAGTTGATTAAGCAGAAACGAGAAAGCGGTAGTTTAATTGTATATCTTCATGCAAATAACTGGCACAGAAGCAGGGAAATTAGTCCATGTAATGCTTGGCTTCACATCTTACATGTTGCCATGAGCCAAATCAGATTAAATTTTTGCAGACCCTTTTCTTAAAATATGGATTTTTTGGGGGGGAAATTAAAAATGCGCAGTTTAAAAGGAAATATTGAAATAGGGTTTCAATGTGATAGGTTTACATTAGCCGCTTTCACGCTTTGAAGCGGATTGAAAAAACAGTTTAAAAATAAACCATTTAAGTGGGTAAAACCGTGAACAAATGGTTTAAGCTTTACAATATTAAACGGTTTAATTCTTTTCGGAAATTTGACTGCAGAGGGAGCTGGTTGTTATAACCATGGCAGACTCCTTGAGTATAGCGTACATGCATGATTACAACTACAAAACCTGTTTTAACAACTTGATTTTTTTTAACAATATGATTTACTTTACCTGATCTTTGCCTAAATATGGATATGCAACAATATAATTCGCGATTGCGAGCTCTTCATCTAAATCCCAAGCTCAATTATGAGCCCTAATCCGACGCCGCTTCGACGAAGGGTGGTCAGCCATGTTTTTTTTTTTCTCAAAAAAACGAGATGTTGCAAATAAACGAAAAAAACGACGTTTGTGTCGCTTTCGTTTATTCCGTTTTTTCCCGATCGTTTAAACATAAACCATTTTTTTCGAAGCGTCAAACTGCCTACTATTTTGAATCTACAGATTTTAGATAACTCTCCATAAATTGGAACTTGCCATTATTGATGTGTCTGAGATCTGGATTCAGACGATCCAGCATGCATGTGTTATGTATTTCTGTTTCAGAAAACTTGTTCAGGCCAAACTTATTCAGGCCAAATTAGATAGATTTTGTGTAATTTACTTTTTGTTAGTTTTAAGCCCGTTTTCCATTTAGCAACTCTTTGGCGTCTCGTATTGTGCGGTGACATTTGAGCCTCTTGCAATCGTTGCCGCAGAAGCGTTGCGATTAGCACGCGAATGAGGTCATTTTCCATTTAGCAATTTTCAACCCTTATCCTGAGTCTGGTCTGATCTGATTGGTCGATTCACTGCAAACAATTGTTGCTCTCTCAAGTGATGGAAAAAGAGGATAGCGACTACTCCAATGACGTTCACGCTTTGAATATACTACTATATCATTTTTACTTAATAAATAAATGATTCACCAAATTTTTATAACAGGGAAAAGTCACGAGAACCTGTGTAGGCGAACAGCATCTACGGCAGTCATGATTCTCCATCAGAATTGGCAAAGACACCTACCCATAATCCATAGCGAAGTAGATTGCACCTGATTGGCTAGATCTAAAAACACGCCTAAAATTCTAGCCATGCCAGATCTTGAAAAGACGCGTGACCGACGTTCGACCGATGCCGAACAGACGCAGACGCTTAACAGACGCTAATTGGAAAACGAGTGCATTTTTCAAAAATTCCAAAAAAAGACGCAGGTGCCTAACAAACTCCAAACCAATGCTAAATGGAAAACTGGCTTTAGTCTAAAATATAACATCTCCAAAAAAAAAAATTTTATTTAAAGCCAAGACCAAGGTTTTGGTTTTTTCAAGATAGCATTATCAATGTACTCTCCATGTTAGGGGAGTCCCATTGAGACAGGTTGAGAATTTCAAGCATGTCGGCACTGGTTTTATGAATATGCTCGAATCGGTGCAGTAAACTGTGTTAAATGCGAACTGTATCAATCCATGGTAACAAAATGTGAGCTAGGAAATGAAGTCAAGTTTTCCGTTTTCAAATCTGTTTATGTCCCCGTTCTTACCTATGGTCATGAATCTTGGCTAATGACCGAAAAAATACTATACTGGGTGCAAGCAGCAGAAATGGGATTTTTGAGTGTGAGGCAGATGTTAGGCACCTCGGCTGTTTAATCATTCCATCCAGCTAGTAAATATTTCTGAAAACACCGAGTTCAGTTTGTTAGAAATTCCAACACGAGATTTTGCTTTGCAATTTTTGTGCAGGTAACGAATTAGAAGGTCAAGAGTTAATATTTTCTTTTCTTATTTCTCTTCAGAAGTAATTCTGTAACAACTGCCATTGTAAAGAATGCCGAACCTGTCAAACAAGATGACAGAGGAAGAGGGCGTGGGAGAGGACGAGGCAGAGGACGTCCTGAAATTATTCAACTGCAAAGTTCAGTATTTTCTGAAGGATGCTTTGAAAAATCTGCTCGTGGTATGTAATTTTAATTATGTCAGTGTATCTTCTTAAAATTTTAATGCTTTAGATAAGTCATTCTCGTTAGGTTTATTTACTCCTTAAGATAATCTTTTTTCAAAATTATGTAAGAAATTGCACATGATTTCTAAGACAACTTTTATTTCCTATTTGATTCTCTATCGGAGTCTGAAGTCAAAGTCAAAACAGGTGAAAAAATGAGTGTGGTCACCATGCAATTTTCTTATACGTAAATGTCCTGGTCCAAATACAGAAAAAAATTAAACTGTCTAAAATGGCTACTTCTAAAGTTAAAGTTACTGTCTAAAAGTTACTTCAAATTAGCTTCTAAACACTTTGGTATAGATTCCAAATTTTCCTATACCATCTTCTTTCGCCTATACAGTAAAATCCCATTACAACGTACCTCCCATTAACGTACATTTCAGAATAACGTACAAATTTAAAATCCCCGGCTGAAATGTAGGTATTTTAATGCTAAAAAGTTTCAGAATAACTTACCTCACTTTAACGTACACCTCGCATTAACGGACAAATTTTACGTCCCTTGGTTAAATTATCACTTCATTATAGCGTACATCATCCGAATGTCTTGCTCTGATTGGTCAATACAGCTCATGCGAAAGTTGCAACTGGGCCAATGGGCTAATTAAGCAGAGTTCACATTTCATTGGTTGGTCAGTGTAGCATATATAAACCTGGAAATCTCTGCATGGAGATGTTCATTACGAAGAAACTTCGAAAACCCTCGAGTCCTCTGTTCCTTACTGGTAAAGAGCTCGAATGGTTAAAGCATTGCAAATACCTCGGAGTGGTAATAGACACCAAGCTAAATTGGGGCGACCATGTCTCCTACGCCATCAACAAAACAAAGAAGGCAAAATTCAGTTTGGTAGCTCTTCTGGAATGTAGTGAATTTCGAAGACTACCCTAAGCCCCCCCCAGTTTCAGAATAACGTACCTTCTCCATTTCAAATACTTCTTTATATTTATTACAGAAGTATAAATTTACTGTCAGGGGTGTATCTGGAAATATTTTTTATGGCCACTATTTAGCCACTTTCAAAATTTTTGGCCACTAGTGCCATGTTGTCAACTCAAAAAAATTTTTCCTGCTAAAATCGAGCAAAAAAATCCACTGAATTCAATTGTACTACCGTAAATTCTCTACTATAATGCGACCCATTGTATAATGTGATTCCACTTTTTCAGCCAAAAAACCCAGCAAAAATGCTATCCTCTTGTATAATGCGTTCCCCATTTTTGACTCCTCACGAGAAATAAAATGTACAAAAATATACAGAAAAAAATATAACTTCACTGCATAAGCTTTTGAGGCAGTTTGGAAATAGGCCTATTTGGAAGTAGCGATCTTTGGGAGAAGTTGTTTTCGTATTAGATGTTGGCGACGAGAAATTCAAATAAAAAGTGAATTAATTTATTGTATAATGAACTGGACACTGTAAATGCAATATAATTAATGTATATTACACGGTAATTTCATCAGGACAAAATCCCCTCTGGACAAAACCTCCTCCAATCGCAGTCATCGTTGCAGGGCTGATATTAATCCTTTTGTATAATACAATCCAGCAAATTTAGGTGCTTTTTGAGGCCAAAATTATTCGCATTATAGTAGAGAATTTGCGGTAAATTCAGTGGAGTTTAGTAGATTTTTGTACAAATATCTGCTAAATTGCATGAGTATCCGTATAACCGCTAAGTTGGTAATAATGATGCCAACTGCTGCCCGTAACAATGTCCAAATTTCAGATAATGACATAACCTAACCTTTTTCAGAGAGCGAAATTTGACAATAGGAAAAGTTGTCAATGATTTCCCAAAAGATAAATTAACACGTACTGGTACATTAAAATGTCCGAATAATTTTATGTTTGATTCAAAACTAACCCCAGCTGAAAATAGTGATTAGGGATGACTATGATGCAAGTGTGACTTTGTTTTACGCCACCAAGTTTTGCCATTTGTAAATAAAAATTGCCGCTGGACTTTTTTTTTGGAGTCATTGGTGAAAGTGGGAATCAGCAGCCCAACGCCTGACCATTTAAAAATTTTTTTATATAGGGTTAATTGTTTTCCTTTTTATTTGGTTTTCTTTCTTTAGGTCGTGGATCCGGATCACGTGAAAGTGCACTTGAATCTATGCCAGTTTTAAGAATACGAAAACCTACTGATCCTAAAATAAGCAAAGAAGAAGAACAAGAACATTTAGATCAGCTATTACGAGACAATGTAACAATTATTTGTAATTTTACTAATTTTAGTTTAAATGATATTTTTGGATAAGGAACTGTAGAAACACTTATTTTATTTTAATTTTATCAAGTTTGTGGATAATGAAGAAGAGGAGGAAGAAGGAAAATTGTACCCTGTTCACTTGCCTCTAGACAAAGCTTGTATGTCAATTAAGAAAGAATTCAAAATAGAAAAAGAAGAGAAGATGGACATTGATGAAGAGCTTTCATGTATTCCAAGTATGATGCTCTTTTAATGCTTTATAAATATTGATATTTTTTGCTTAAGAATTTTCATATGTTCAGTGGCTGCTCAGTACTTGATTTTTTTTTTTTGCCAATAATATTTAGCCACTAGAGCTTTTACAGCACGTGACCGCATAAGGCATTCTGGGTTTAGGTTGCTTAGCAACCCGGGACGCAGAACTAAGTCAGCCATCTTGGATAATAAGCACGCTTTGCATGCGCTAGTCGCTATGGTAAGATTGGCATATTACACGAATCTCCCAATCCATGCACAACTGAGATATGAACAAATATTGCTGATATTCAAATATAAGATAATAACTGAAGAAACACTCTCAATATTTCGAAAGACAAATTGAAAAAGGGAAGGAAAAATATTAGCAGTGCCAGCGATAGGTCCGGGTCGCGGAATTTTTCCTTCCCTTTTTCAATTTGTCCATTGCTGATATTGATAGTATCAGGAGTTTACTTTAGAGGAAAGCAATTTGCCTTCATTGGATCTCATCGAAATTTAAAGGTACGTCGTCCACAAGCACAGCTGGATCACACGCAAAGAAATGAGGGACTACAAATCACTCGTTGCATACAAGAATTTATTGTGTGGCTGGGTCCTCAAAGTCAGCTACAAACAAATTAACGTTAATACACTCATTTATAGCGAGGTATGTAATAAATGAGACACCAAAAGTGAAATTTTAGGACAAAAGTTCAGCGTAGCGTCCCCTAATTTTCTCGGCCGACATCGATCAGCTCCGTCACGTTTATGCTCTGAATTTATTATCGTAACATATCTAATTAATTATCTTCAAGAAATATATGCAGGAAAAAAAATCACGAAAGTTCCGTGGTGATGAACTTCAGCTAGCAGGCGACCATTGGTCATTCATGTCGGCTTGGCTGCCCATCATTTAACATACACAGTCATTTAATTAAACAAGTGTTTTCTTTATGCAGTATCCAGATTAATCTCATTCTAAGAAATGAACGAAATGATCAGAGCAGACACGCTAGTATTTTATACAGTCACAGTCGTGAGGTACAACTCTTTTAATCGCGGTGAGCCAAGCTCTTCTTCTGTTCTTTCAAAGGTTAGCTTATCTTGGTGCCTCTGAACTACAGGTATTCTGTAAAAAGACTTTAATCTATCTCTAGTTCGCAGATTAGAACACTCTAAGGTGTAGCAAAAAGACATTGTATAATGATTTCCAGAGCGTGTGCGAGTAGCGAACTGATAGCGAAGAAAGCGAGTACCCGTTTGCTTGTTATCCAATATGGCGGCATAAACTTTCCTCGTGTCGATGACATCACAATATTTTCCCAGAAGATATGCAGATTTTATAAAAAATGACTGATTCTCATGGCTGAAAATACAGGGTGACCCAATAAAAACGGGAATTTTTGAAATGCGTAGTGGCAGCCTCGAGCAGGTGGCAGCACTGTGGGATAGTGACCTTGAGCAAGTAAGCACTTCGCCATTTTAGTAACCATGGGTCAGTGGAACGGGCCACAGCGTGTGTTAGCCATAAAAATGTTTTTAACCCTGTGATCTCAAGATTCGGTAACTTTCCCTGCCCCCCTAGATCGCCAGATTTGTCTGTTTGTAATTTTTTTTATTGTGGGGCTATCTCAAGAGTAAAATGTACACGACTCGACCAAGAACTCTGGATGAGTTGAAACCGTGAATTCAGGATGAAATTCACAGTATCCCAGCTGAGATGTTGCAGGGGTCAGTGAGGAATCTCAACAGCAGATTTTAAGAATGCATTCGTACAAGAGGATGCCATAAAAAATGATAAATTCCATTAATGTTTCGTAAATGGCAAGTATACAGGTTTCATTTACTATGAATAAAATGTTTTTCTTCCATCACTCTTGGGTTTATTATTGGATTGTTAAAAAGTTCCAGTTTTTTGGGTCGCCCTGTATTTATAACCAGCGATATACCTGGAACCATCATGTTTTTATGTGGTGGTTCTTGTCATGTGTTTTATAACAATTGTCCGAAATCTCATTCTGAGAAAATTGGTTTATATAGGAGCCATTTTTTTTTTCCCCGATGAGTATCGTATTTAAAAAAAAATGGCGGTTTCACTTTGGTTGGACATGCTGTTTGAACCCATTGTTGTATTGTTGTTAATGTGTGAATCTGATATTCAGATGTCATACCCTTTTAATCATGTGATGATCTCATTTTTGAGGCTGGTTGGTCAATTACATGTGATATTTAAAGTTAAATATAAATTTTCCATATAAGTAGAATTAACCAAGTATGTTCGCCAAATGTGATAGTGACCAAGGAAAATGGGGGAGGGGGTATATTAGAAAATGGCTATTTTGAAGATCTTATTTCATAGTTCGGAGGCAAACTTTTTTAGGGGGGACAGGATACGGTAGAGGAGGTCGATTTTTATGGAGGAAGTCTCTGATAAGGGTTATGGTGGTGCGCATGCGCTTTCTGGGGGCTTTGTCTAGGAGTAGGATTGGTTGTAGGTTAAAGGGGATGTGGTTGAGTAGGATTTGGTGATGGTTCATTGGGTTTCGTAGTTTGGGCAGGTAAATAGGATCTGGTCTGTGTCGTCCACGGCTCCACAGGCGGAGTAGGGGTTGCGGGTTAATTTAAGCCTGTACAGGAAGGATTTGTTGGGGAAGTGGCCTGTTCTGAATGTGGGGAGGAGGCTGGAATCATTTTTTGAGAGGAAAGGGGTTCTTGAGGGATCTTGAGATAGCTGTTAAACATGTAAAATTT
This sequence comes from Rhysida immarginata, assembly GCA_023313115.1. Lineage (NCBI taxonomy): Eukaryota > Metazoa > Arthropoda > Chilopoda > Scolopendromorpha > Scolopendridae > Rhysida > Rhysida immarginata. The sequence goes on from JAHWFO010060970.1 coordinate 6,412,876, forward strand.
GAGAGAGAACTGGAGCCGGACACTGTGGACGAACTTCAATAAAGATAACAGGAAACCAATGATCCACATAAAACTTTTAATCGGACGTATGCGCAATTCGGCAGCCACGCTGCCTTCTTCAGCGTACACAAGGATTTTGATCAGAACAGACAAACCTGTTCAGATAAAAGGGCAAGGATTTACAACATCTTTTTATAGTACAAAGTCAGGGAAAAACAGCCAATAGTGAACAAGTTATTACAGCGCGAAATAAACGAACAATCAAAAATATTTACCAAATTTTACAAACAGCCAATTAGATCAAATTACAACACAAAATACAATAAAATTACAGGGTCACTCTGTCGTCATTGATCTGGTTGTTGCTCGTCAAATTCGGTCTGTTGACAGAACAAAGGCATGGAAAAGATCGCCAAAGACTTTGGTATGGAAATTACATACAGAAGCTCTGACACGTTGGTAAAACGACTGAAGAACCCCAAAGACAAAATTGCCCCAGAAGACAAACCAGGTGTTTACAAACTGCCTTGTGGCAAATGTGAGACAGTCTATTATGGTCAGTCCCGGAGGGCAGTTTGTACTAGAATTAATGAACATCTTACATGCATTAGAAATGGGAAATATGGAGTATCGAGGTTTGCGGACCATATCCTGGACCAAGGACATGACTTTAAGCAAGAAACTTTCGACATTATACACAGCACTGGTGACCGCCGTCTGCTGAATTTTGTGGAATCTTTTGCGATTAAAACTGAGGATCCTAGAAAACTATTGAACAGTGACGGGGGCCCAGTAGATGTAACCCACCTAAAAGACATCAGAAATCGGATACATCTACCAAAATTGACCAAGAGAAGACGACAGAGTGACCCTGTAATTTTATTGTATTTTGTGTTGTAATTTGATCTAATTGGCTGTTTGTAGAATTTGGTAAATATTTTTGATTGTTCCTTTATTTCGTGCTGTAATAATTTGTTCACTATTGGCTGTTTTTCCCTGACTTTGTACTATAAAAAGATGTTGTAAATCCTTGCCCTTTTATCTGAACAGGTTTGTCTGTTCTGATCAAAATCCTTGTGTACGCTGAAGAAGGCAGCGTGGCTGCCGAAATGCGCATACGTCCGATTAAAAGTTTTATGTGGATCAGTGGTTTCCTGTTATCTTTATTTATGTAAAGTTTGCATGAATGGGGATCACGGGGGGAGGGGTGCAGTGGATCACTGTGCTTTTAAGTGGATTTTGCTTAAATTATTGTACATTTTAAAAATTGTTTTTTCTAGCTGAAGAGAAGAAATTTAGTGAAAGCAAAAAAGACGTAAAACAAATTTTAAGCAATAAACTTAAGGAAACGTTTCCAGAGATGCCTTTGGTTGATATATTCACCAGAAATTTTCATTCAGGTGGGTTGAGAAATTAATTGGTAAGTTGAGTAATACTTATATTCTGAAAAATATTGGACTTTTATGATTTTGCGAATTTGATAGTTTTGCATTTGTGCAACCCTTATTAGTCTGTAAACTTTTGACTCAATTTAATGGATTAATCTTATTCTTGAGAAAAATTTTTAAATAATAGAGGGGGGGGGGGGGCGTGAATCACAGATGAGTCACCCATGAAACAGAAATTTGAAGTAGCTGGTTAAAGCATGTGACATATACAGGGTGATTATAAAGTCACTATACATTTTGGTGAAAACTCAGTTTTATTGCAGTATGCATATACCAGGATACATTCTTAGTAAATTTCAATGTGTCCCCCTTGCACATCCCGGCACAGCTCCCAGCATTCCAGCGTGGCCCGGAAAACATTGCGCGACATTGCGGTGTAATGTCCTCCACCGCGGCTGTAATCCGTTGTTTCATCTGTGCGATGGTGCGTAATCCTGACCTGGTACACCTTGGACTTGATAAAACCCCACGCAAAGAAATCCATGGGGGTCAAGTCTGAGGACTGCAGAGCCCACAGTCTTGGCGAGCCCTGACCAATCCATCTGCCTTGGAATGCGTGATTCAGTTAGTTCCGAACGATGTTGGCCAAATGGGATAGTACCCCAACCTGTTGGAACACAACGGTATCTTAATTCCTTCATCTCACAATTGTGGCTTCAGGAATTGCTCCAACATGTCGGGGTACACGGTACCATTGATAGTCTCCTCGGAAAACGTGAAGGGCCCATAGACCTTTGACTGTGTAACTCCCATCCACACATTCACTTTGGGTGTGTTTGGGTGTGCAAATAAATGAAATTAGTTATTGATTTCACCAAAATGTATAGTGAGGCCGACGAGTTGGGTCCCTGGGTGGACCTGGATTAACGACTGCTGTATGATGGTCACAGCAGGTGGGGGGGGGGGGGGGGGTTGGTTAAGATTGTGAATCACTGATGAGTCGCCCATCCAGTGACTAGCCCAGTTAAAGCCCACCAGGCCACGGCCTCCCCTTAATTGATTTTATTTAAAATCTTTGTAAGATTTAAATAGTAAAAAAATCTGAGAAGAAGAATTAAATAACACAATATTCTCAAAATATTAGATTCTGGGGAGCTGATGTTTTTCCAACTTCCTGATTGCTTGCCAGGAGCACCATTGACCTTATCAGAGGATGCTCCTAAAATTAAGCAAGAACATATGAATGGGCCTTCAACTAGTTCTCAAAAACCAAAAGAACCCAGTGAAGAGGTAAATATGATTTTAATTAACATTTTTGAAAATTTATTCCTGAAATTTTTGTAAATTTTTTTTCTTTCTTTCTTTTTTTTTTTTAATACCCACCAGGCCAAAAAACAATCGAATTGTACGCTTTCTGAATTGTCAGAAGGGCATTTAGGCAAATTAAAAATTTACAAATCTGGAAAAGTGTTACTACATTTGGGTAATGTTGTTTTAAATGTTGAAACTGGAACACAAGTGGGGTTCTTACAGGTAAACTGTTTAAATTTTCTAATACATCATAAAAAAAAAAAAAGTTAACACTTCATGTTATTTTTTATAACCCACTTAACCCTTTTGCTGCATAATTGAATGCCATGGATCTTTCCCGGTATGATAAAAATACCTGTCTCTCGCAGCTTAATGAGAACTTAAAAGTAAAGGTGGATATATCTGCTTTACACAGCAAAAGGGTTAAAGTGGCCTTTATGTGGTGCTATATCAATCATTTTAATTAATTACAGGATGATTCTTATAAACCCGAACCATGAACCCTATAAAATTAATAAAAATTTCTTGATGTACGATGCCTGTGAGAAAAGTATCCGACTTAATTTTTTTTTTTGCGAAAACCTGATGGATTTGGATCGCGCGCGCTTGCATGAGCCGACCTTGAACCTTTGTGCGTATGCGTGATTTTTTTCCCGCCTCTCAATAGCGTCAGTTGCTGGCAATCAGCATTAGAGGGAGGTAGTGCGTTGTGCTCTCGTCGGTTTTTGATTTAAAGGAAAATGATGGAACGACTGGAGCAGCGTTACTGCATCAAATTTTGCCAGAAACTGGGCGACAGCCAGGTGGAAGCCATCAGTCGTCACAGTGGAAGCATTCCTCGTCACCACGACCAAAGAAGGCCCGCCAAGTGCGCAGCAAGGTGAAAGTGATGCTGACTGCTTTCTTTGACTCTCGCGGTGTGGTACACCACGAGTTTGCACCACAGGATCAAACAATCACCAAAGAGTACTGCAGAGATGTCCTCCATCGCCTATGTAATGCAGTGTGGCGCAAGAGACCGCAGTTGTGGTCAACAGGCAATTGGCGCCTCAAAAACCAAACTTGATTCAGACTTTTTTGGCAAAAAAACAGACTCCCGTGGTACAACAGGCTCCTTACTCTCCTGACCTGGCTCCCTGTGACTTTTGGCTGTTCCCCAAACTCAAGAGGCCATTGAAAGGGACGCGATTTCAGACAAGAGAGGACATTATGGCTGCAACGACAGCCGAGCTAAACTCCATTCCGAAAGACGCTTTCCAGGAATGCTTCCAACAATGGCGGCACCGCTTGGAGCAGTGTGTGGAGTCCCAAGGAGACTACTTTGAGGGTGATTAGGTTTCCAATGCTCCAGGTGTGTAATTTTTTTTTCCCCGGCCGAAGGTCAGATACTTTTCTCACAGTCCTCGTATAAACTTGTTGACACCCAAAAGCTTCATGGGCATATGCCACACTCTCACGCATCCATCAGCTTGATACAACTGAAACCGGGATTCATCTGACCATGCTAATGCCAACGGTGTTCCATGGTCCAGTGACGATGTTTGCAGGCCCATGCCAGTAGTTGAGCTCGGTGTCGAGGAGTCAGACATTGGCTCCTGAAGCGTATGCGGTGCCTTTGTACAGGCCTGGTAGAAATAGGTTTCTGATGCTCCACATTCATATCAGCAGTGATCTGACTCACAATAGTCTGTCGATTACCCTGTACGGCTCTGCTGAGTGATGTGATGTCCATTCGTCAAACATTTGTGGTCGTCCTGTGCAGCGGTTTATGCATATGGAAACTTTGTCTCTGCGATATTAAAGATTCACCTCGGAAACTTGAATTCTTGAGTACTCTCCTATATGCTATGACCCATGCGTCTTGCACAGATTATCATCCCAGGAACAAGTCGATTAACTTGCGACTTGCTACCATGTTCGCGCATACCTGTCTGCAACAGACTGCACAGATATCACTTCTACATTAACGCCATATGTCGCCTCTGATTGCAACATTCGGGAGTCATACATGGCACATCTTCATACATGGAACATTTTCTGGCCTCCTCAGTTTGCTGGTCTTAACGTCAATGAACATTGGTGGGATATTTTGGAAGGAAGAGTACAGGCTATACTGCAACCAACCCCAACATTGGCCTAACTCCTGTTGGTCAGACACATCACCATGCGTAATAATACGAAAGCAGTTTCATCACCTAGCAACGAGCCCACAATGTAAACAAATGTTAAAGCATGAAGCGAAACTACAGTGGCTAGAATAGAAACTATTCCAGTTACTGCAGCGAAACCATAGTTTCAGCCATTTTGGCAGGGTCGCACCGCATTCCAGGCAAACACTGCATTCTTGTGCTTTTTTTCAGCTAGCTTTTTCCCTCTTATTTTAAGCCAATAAAAAGACAACAATCGATTGACATGAGCACCATCTCACGTTGCGATTCATTATTTTCTTTGAGAAGCGTTGTTCAGCTTCAACCAATAGCAGTTAGGCCAAAGTTGGGGTTGGTCCAACACTAGGTTTCCACACTTTCTGAAATAAAGACCACTCTGTACAAGGAATGGATGTCCAATCACACCAATCCTAAAGAGGACAATGCAGCTCAATGGACGGTGGAGGAGATCCAAGAGGTAACAACCGAAGTCTTGAACACATTGACAGAAATGACTTCCAGAGTTGCTTCAAAGGGTTGAAATCTTGCTGGGATTGATGTATCAATTCGGAGGGGATTTGCCTTGAAGAATTTGATAATAAAAATTTAGTTTGTGTGGAGGTTTTTAAATAAATCCTTTCCTTTCCAGAACTTTTTGAGTGCCCGTCATGCATTCTCTTATAAGAATGGTTAAAATGGGGAGAAAACCTTTTGGATAATACAGGGTGCAGCAGGTATTTGAGAACACACGAGTATGACGTAATGGTCAATACGTCATACTATTTAACAATTCCGAAACGAGGCAGATAAACGTGGGGAATCTAAAGATAACCCGGCAAATGAAGCGACATTCTGTCATAGTCTCCTTGGCTGCAGGACACTTCGACTCAGAGATTGCTGCATTCCTGAAAGTCGCCCGTTCGTTCGTGTTCAAAGTTCGGGAAGAACTGGACGCTGGCAGTGGTGATGCGCCATTGTCGGTGCTCGGACCGTATCAGGACGCCGGAATTCATCTGTTCTGTGCAAGCTGCAATCAATGAGGACACTGGAAAGTCCATAAATGCCACTAAGGAGGGAGCTGCAGGTTACACCGATGTGTTGGCAAGAGTTGTGAAGCCCTGGATTACCGCTGTAGTACGTGGGGGCCATATGTTTTTCAATAGGGCTCTGCTCCAAGTCATAAGGCCCACAGCACCCAAGCATGGATGACCACGAATCTTCACGACCATATCCCTCCCAACATGTGCCCCTCCCCCCCTCCCAGCTCCCCTTATCTCAATCCTTTGGACTATTACGTCTGGGGAATCGTTGAGAGGCAGTCCAAGTATCCACACAACACCATTGAAGCTCTCAGGCCAGCTATTGTGGAGGCAATGGCAGAAATCCAGAAGACCCACCTCGTTGTTGCCTGCCAGCAGTTCCGACAGGGTGTGGAGGCTGTCATTGCGGCGGACGGTGGTTTTATTGAATAACAATATGTATTTTGTAGTCCTTTGTACAAAAATGTAAATTGTATTAAAGGCTCTGTGGTATTGCAAGTGTCTGCTCCTTTTACCTGCGGACGTCGTTTTGTTCTCAAATACCTGCCGCACCCTGTATTTTTGACAAAACTGTCCCATTCTCCCCAAATCTTATGATTGATAATTTTTTTCTATTTTCTGTTCATAATTTTATCCTCCCCTAAATTTGGTTTTGGAGTTAAGGGCATCAGAACAATTTTAATGGAACTTTAAAGATATTGTTTGTATCTATTTTGTTTTGTATTGTTAATGTCATTAATCTTGTTTCCTTATTGCTTGAATCTGTATAGGATTTAGTGTCGTTGCACAGTGAAGAGAATCCTGGAAGGATGATAGTATTGGGCCACATATCCCATCGCCTCCTTTGTATTCCTGACTTAGATAATTTACTGTTGTCATCTAGAAGATGAAATAAGGGGTTAATGGAACCACAACTGCATATTTATTTTTCTAAGACTCCAAGGATTTTATTTTAGCTGTAAATATTTTAATAATAAATATCCTTGATATTGTTTTATATGTAAAGCAATTGATTGATTTTATTTCGTTTTTATTTTCTTTTTGTTGCATTCTTTGATGGAGATTAAATTTGTATAAATATTGTAAGAATTAAACTTATTTTCAAAAGAGTTAAAACTTTTTTTAATAAAAGATTTCCAATGCAAAATCTAAACATTTTTCTTTTTGGATGTGTAATGCGGAGTATTGGACAAATAAAAGAATGGATGATGTGTATGCCTTCTTTAGCAGATGGTAGTAAAGATCAAAAGCAATATGATAGTGGTTTTTGCAGAGCTGGAGATGAGTAGTGAGTATAGCTTAAAGAATAAATAAGAGCAATACAAAGATAATTGTCAGCCTGCTTGTGGGTGCAGGTAGCAATATATCACGGAGTGGAAGGCAGACCTCTTCAGGATGAGGTAGTGGTTGGTTGGTTGGTTGGTTGGTTTATTAGAAATTTAGACGTTGATTACTAAGGTCATTTTGCGCCTTTTACACAAGTTACATCTGTACGTAGCCCGGGACAAACACAAACATCCATGCCCACTGCGGGATTCGAACCCACGACCTTGCGGACTCAAGAACTAGAAAGCCTATGCCCTAGCCCTCTCGGCCACCTGGCCGGCTGATGAGGTAGTGGGGGAACCAGCCAGGCCCTGCTGTCTCCCAAATTTGGCTCGTGCTACGCAGCGCCACGCCATTCAGGTTAGTTTGAGGTTCAATTTACGGCATTGCTTGCGATTTGCGACCCCAAGTGTTTCGTACCACTTTAATCACCTGAATTTCGTCTACATCGTAGTGTAGTTTTTTTGAAGGAGATAATTTACACCCTGTATATGAAAGATTGAGGAGACAAAACATTACGGGTACTTATTGATGATTGGAAATAGTGTTCATGAGAAGCTGTAATTGACTCTCCTGGCATAGTGTGAAACAATAAATAGGTGGCCATACAAATTTTATAGGTAAATGTGTTAACCTTTAGTGACTTTGATTATGATGCACTGTAGGTTAAAACTGGTGGATTTTTAATTGCAAAGTGGTTAAAATATTTGTCAAGGATATAATGTGAGGATGATAGAAGAAACATTAGCATAAGTAAGCTAACAGGCACGGTGGTTGCAATATTGCTGACTAGGGTTACCAGAGTCTGTTTGGTCCAAACCAATTAGCTATACAGATGAAATCTATCTAGCTACTGATGAAATCACCATTTATATGTTTTTCGCTGTTTGCACGGCAACTTGAAAACCGATTAACTTTTCTGTTTTCGACAATCATCTTCAAGTCTTAGCTCGACTGTATCAACCAAGTTTTTTTCGTGGAACCCTTCTAGTCGATTCCACGTGCTAAAACAGTGACCGTTAAGAACACGTGAGGTATTGTCATGACATATAACAATTGATTCGCCAAGAATAAATGCATTATTACTTTCCTCTTGTATTGTAAGGCCACCACCTGTTTAGTTAATAGGAACAGTATTATGATCCATCCTTCCACCGATATTAGTACTTTCTGTTGAAATAAGTGTTCTGTATATCTTTTAAGCATTGTTGACATAGGTGCACACACATACATGATCGCTTTGTCGCAGCTAAAGCTCATCCTTGGAATGCTTGCAAGATTTTATTTACACAGCCAAGAATTTTTTTTACACTTTTTTTTTTTACAATAAACATCTAAAATAATGTTACTTTTCCTGGGATGATGTTCCGATTAATGTTCACTATCTGCAGGTCGTGCGATGATTGATCATGCGACCAATGGTAAATTTAACCATTACATCTTAGCCATTTACTGTGACTAAATATAAAAGGGAGTATATATCAGTTTGTTAGGGGAAGGAGGGGGGGTCTGAGGGGGCACAGGCCTCCCAATAAATTCACTTTCCTTGGTCGCATGATCAGTCATTGCACGATGTGCAGATAGTGAACATTAACTGATTTCCCCTTATTTTTTTTCCCTGGATTATTCGTTAGAAAAAAACTTATTAAATAAAGGCCGAGAAATCGGAGACACTGAGTGGGACATCTAGTTTAGACGCAAATAACTCACGGCATTTGTCCGTTAGATTTTCAGGCGGTTCTTCTGGCAGATTAAAAAGACGAATATTAAATATACAGAAAAATTGTACACGTGGATGGGACCAGAGAAAACTTCGTATTAACAGGTCTCATAACGGGATTAAACTATATTAGTATTGAAAGAAATAATGTCTGGATAAATTGGTTTTGATTGGCCCACTTGGGTTGGAGTTAGAGGGGACCAAAAGGTCTATGTGGTATTTAGGTTATGTAAAGGAGTGAAATTCGGTATGCAGATTCCTCACTATAGGCAGGATCTACGTTACTATGAAGTTTGGGCCAAATAGTCCAAGTAAGATCGGAGTTGTGGGGCTGGCAGTCACTTGGTCTTTAGAACTAGGCAACATATGTCATGTAATATGTCATTCGATCGGCAATGATGAGAAACGAAAGAAGATAGGGCTAAAAAAATTAGGCAGGGGAGGGAGGAGTTAAACATAGATTTTACCTCAGGTCTTCTGCTACTTTCCTCGGGAAGATTAATTTCTTGTTTAAACTTGGTTCTGAATTTTAAAACGTGATTTTAAATAATCTATCGATCTTTTTAATCCAGATACTTTTATTTTTTCCTTATGATTTCTTTAATGACTCAGCCATATTGCTTATTAATTTATCTGATTCCTGTGTTTCATTATTTCAGATTAACCCCGTTTGGGGAGGGAAGCCTGGGAGCTTCCCGAGTTTGTTATATTATTAAATAACAGATATTAATTTTTTAACTTATTTTTTTTATTTAAATTAGGAATAAAAGTAGTTTACTGTAAAGTTAAATACAAAAAACAATTTACATCACATATCAATGTTTTTATTAATCTATTCAGGCTGCAATCTTACAATCTTTGTACAGTTTGTGTGCATGAGATTTTGTTTGAACCAAAAGGTTTTAAAGTAACTTCGAAAAATAATTTCATATTTCTAATTTGATAATTGCAGGAAAAAATAACTTAAAAATTGGGTCTATATCTTCTATTTTTATGCTCGAAGGTCTAAACCAAAAGGTAGCCAAATGGTTGTGGATTAAAGGCGGAGCGGTAGAGGCCTCCTAAATCTTGAATTAATTCACTTTCCACCAGCTTCACAGCTTGGGCTTTTTTTGCAAGATATGGATTATCCTTGAACTAATTATGAAATTTATTCGATGATTCATTTTTACTTGACATTTAATGGCTTTCAGCCATATGCATGTAAAAAAATAAATAAATAAAGATGATATTCCCTTCTCAGGCAGTTAAATATTTTCTTCGGTGCAAGAAAATAAAATTGCCTAGATTATGTAAAAAAAAAAATATGATAAAAAGTCTTATTGTGATATCTAGTTATATAGGATTCAATCAGTTTTAATAGATGGCATTGGCAATAAGTTCAGATCTTCAGTGGACCTTACGGACCAAAAAGTTTAAGGAGCAATTACCACTGATTTACTTAAAGAATTTTGAATGTACTTGGTATTACAATTGATCAAATATTGAAAGTAAATTTTTTGTAAAAATTCAATTAAGTAAGGACACTTGATTTTTTAAATTATTGCTTTAACTACATGGACTTACTTTAACTATTTGTTTTGGACTTTGGTCCTTATGAAGGTAAATTAATGTAATATGCCATCATTTTAAGTGTCTTTACTTAATATAGTCTTAAGAAATAATAGATACTCATCTACTTCTATAATTAAATGCTATAATTGAAGATGTTAAGAAAATATAAATAACTTTGTCCAAATGTAACTATGAAAATGTATAGGTTGAATATCTATGAATATTTGGACATATTCTCAAGAGAATATCAGGCATTTGGCTATTTTGCATTTCTCTGAGTAGTTTTTAAGGATCCACCTCGCAAAATAAAAAGTAATAGTTATGATCTAACCAAATGCCCCATCTGATGATTATTATTTCTCTCTGAGGAAGCTAATTGTGTAAACATCTTTTTTTTAAAGAAATTATATTTCTCTGAGGAAAGTGAACTGGCACAATAATCGTTATCTATCTAATAATAACACAATGTATTGCACTGACTATTTGCTTTCTTTTTTTGGTTCATAAACAGGAGTAGCACACAACTGTATATATACTTAATTCTATTTGCACATTTGAAATCATCCTTTCATATTAATCATAATTATAAGTACTGATGATTAGCATAATTGTCGGTAGAAAGTATTAAACTGACTTTTAGAAGTTGGGAATGGAAACAAAATATAACTGCTTCTTATAATCTCCTGTTAGCTAGTTCATTGGTAATTTTTCTAATGCTTTTTCTTGTTGACTTTTTCATTGTGGCTTAAATTTGGATATTTTTTGATAAAATATTTTTATACAATCTTTATTTTAAAAAATCAGTACCTTAAAGTCATAAAGAATTGAGCTACTTTATGAGGTAAAGTACATAAAATGTTTTGTCTTTATTTACAGGATACAAAAAAAAGTTATGTTTTCTGTTGTTCTCAGCTTAATTTCTTTAATGAATATCAGTTACTCTTCAATGAACGTGCATTAGAATGAGTGAGTTTTTCAAAACAACACTGAAAAAAGTTTTGGAGATTGAAAGTAAGTACTTCTTCAGTATATAAAAGAATGCTAATGAATGCATAGCATTTTAGAGAAACGTCATCTTATGATGAGAATAATAAAATAAAGATATCCTAATAAATAAATATTAGCAAGAATCTCTCAAAGTTTCATTTCCTTTGATTGGACTCTGCAACATGGAGAACAGAGCACAAAACTTGTTGTTGTCAGAGCGCAATACGATGATGATGAGGGTGTCGGTTAGTAAAAATAAAGTTTTGGTTTGGCAGTTCTATGGGTTTTGCATAAACTTTACACTATATTTACACTGATTCAGGAGCAACTGTTGGAGTTCCATTGTACTGATTACATCGTTGGGATTCACTAATGTGTAATCGATGGCGGGAGAAGAGAACGAGCATTTGCTCTCTTTTTAGATGCTTTGGAAAAGTTTCAGTTACAATTGTCCTCGTAATTCTCTTGGCATCCACTGTTTAGGTAGGTCTATTGTCAATAAACGTAGACGTGACTGAGCTCCCGTTTGATTTTCTCAATATCCACTTCTTTTGGCTTAGGCCGAAGAAATTTTGGTAGTGCCCGCATGTACATATTCTGCTTCTTTGGCACTTCCGTGAAGGTTATTGTGAAAATCTGAAATGAGAAAAAAGATTTTTCTTATATAAAAATTTGGATTTTCTTGTTACTTATGATAAGCTTATAAAATTGAGTTGGATTATAATAATTAATTTTAGATTATTGAATTTTAGATTGATGCATATATGAGTTCTATGAGAATAGCTTAATCAACACTATTTCAAACTTTTTCTCTGGAATTCTACTAATCAGCTTACACTAAATATCAACAAAACTTATTTTCCATCAACGAAACAAATTATTTAATTCTGATTACTTCTGCCTTTATTATAATTCCGCTCCACTTTGATGAATCAACTAAATCCATCGAATATCTTGGGATCTTTCTGTCGCACGATCTTTCATGGGACATCCACATTAATCATTAACCACTACACTTAATCAAAAGCTAGGTCTTTTTTCTCGCCTTCATCACCTCTCCTCTCACATTCTCCTATTACTTTACTATTCTCTCATACAGTCCTCCCTATGTTACGAGATTCGATTCTGGGGTTCTTCAACCGAATCTTCTTCGGATTCAAGAGATTCATTCGGATTTTGCTAAAGTTGCGTAAATTTGACTCTGTTCTCCATTTATTCAGTTCAATCGGAATTCTACCCATCCATAAATTACACTTTGAATTTGGCATTGTTTCTATATAAAACATTGAATAATCATTTAATACCATCTTTCCCGTTCTTTTTTGCAAATCATACCAAGCATCACACTTTACTATTCCTTTAGCGAAACGTAACTTTCAAATTAGGAGTGTTTTCATTGCCAGTTTAAACTATTTTGAATACCTCCCCGAAGATCGCCAGGTATAAACTTAATGACAAAAAATTCCTTACTAAGTTTTAACTTATTAACTTTAGTTTTTATCTTTTATGCTTATTTTTACTTTTTTAGTTTTATTTAGTTTTGCCTCAAATAATTTCTTTTTTGTCTCCCTGTTTTCCTTTGTAATCCTTCCGGGGACCCTACTCGTCGGTCTTTGACCATACAGTTCACGGCTGGATTTTCTGTAATCCTCAATTTAAAAAATGAAAATACATAAATAAATAAACAATTTCTCTTTAATATTTAAAGGGCTGATGGGTGTTGGGTTTCAAGACTGGTGAATGTTTTCAATTCTGCAGTGGTATTCTATTTTGTTTATTTACTGTATTATTGATAAAACTGTATTGAATGCAATATTGTGTAACATTCGAGTTAACGTTTAGTAAACAAGAACACTGGGGTAGAAGCTTTCCAGTCTGGAATCTGCTGAGTCGCAGGTTAGAATCCTACAGCGGGTTGAAAGCTTACTAGGTATATTTTTCCTGGAAAAAATGAAGGAGCTCAAATTACCTAATAATAAATGTACTAAAAAAACCACAAAAACATAGTCGTCGTGCATTATTAATTTAAGCTGTTACAAGTATACTACGAATTCCTGATTATAATTTTTATCCATTCGTGATCTCAGGAATTTTATGCACAACTGTTGGCTTTCCTGCAATGACAGTGTTCTTAAAAAAGTGAAATGTGAACAAAAATAATTCCGCTTAAACACTTATATGCGAAAGGCAGATTTCTTTATATACATATTCTCATCTAATAATTCTCAAACAACTGCTTCACTTCTATCCGTTTCTTACTAAAGTAAAGTGTAGCTTTTTTACGTGTAATTACATGCAATTATACAGAGTGTCCAAAAAATCTGGTAACAAGGCAGATATCTCAAAGCTCCCAGGTAGGCGAGATCTGATGAGTATGGTTTATAGGTAATAGGAGGGGTGGTGGGGAATTCATTGCCGCACTCAAAGAGTCACTCAAGGAAAGAAAATTCCCAACGGTGTGCTTCACTGCAATTCAAATGTATTAGAAACCTCAGCCAACCTGGCCAGCCCAAGCTGACCTTGAGTGACTCTTTCTCGCCCATTTTCTCAAATCTTTCAAGGGGAAGGGTGTGATTAAAAATTGCTTTTAGACTAATATGGTGTTGTTCTACAGGGTAGCAATTGGAAATTTTTCTCAATCTTTAATAGTTTTCGAGTTAGCAAATGGATGACCTTAAATTTGGGGATCAAAGTCAAATTTGAGTGCGGCAATGAATTCCCCCCCCCCCCTATTACGTACAAACCACACTCATCAGATCTCGCCTACCTCTCACCTTTGAGATATCTGCCTTGTTACCAGACTTTTTGGACACCCTGTATTAGAATGGTTTCAAAACAAGTAAAGGCACTTGGATGAAACTATCGAATAGTTTTGCAGTCAATTAAAAATCTCATTAATCACAATTTTATTTCATAGTTAGAAAATCAAATGAACTGTATAATTGAATAAAAATAATATCAAATATTATTATTGTTTAATGAGATACCGCATTTCTTTGAAATAAACGCCGCGGCGATTACTTGAGAGCGGCCTTAAATGTATTCATTGTGATGTACATCACATTCTTGCTCCTTTTTTTAAATTTTCTTTTAATTTTAAATTTCTATTTGTTTTCTTAATAAAATTGCCTTCAATTTACCTTAATGATAAAAATTTCTCAAAAAAACTTCGTAATTAATTTTCCAATAATAAAAGCTGCAGCGTTTATTTCACTTTAACTTTTTATGACGCGGCGTCTATTTGAGGGCGGCTATTGATTCAAAGAAATACGGTACATATGTTCTTTCTTCATGAAAATTACGATTTCTTCCAGAGGACTTCTCCTTAGTTTATTACAGTTCGGCAACAAAATTTAATATTCTTAGTTGAATAAATCATATTTCTAAATTAAAAGCATAAATTTAAATTTTTACAACAAATTAGAGGTTCCATTGCGTTAATATTGCCATTAATAATAATGGAAAGGCATTAATTTCTGTTTTAATAATTTGAGAGATAAAGATATAAAAATTATAAGTTTTATCAAATAAAATAAAATAAAAAATGGAAGCTTTGAAAATAAAAGTGTTTTCATTTTTAAAAAGGTGATATTTACATTGTCGCAAATACTTGTATTTTTTCAAGGAATAATTTGATGTAAAAAAAAAATAAATTAATCTAATAAACTTATATTGTGCAATTTTGCTAAGAGGTGTCGCCATTAGCCAAAACTATTATAAATTTCTTTAGGAAAATTATTTCTTAATTTGAATTTACTCTTTACATTCCCTCACCTTAGAATATCATTTCAAGAAAATAATTTATATGTATAAGTAAAGTTATTTTTCATTCAATATTGATTTTATTAATCCGATGTCGTGTTGATTTTTAATGAAAGAGCGTTAAACTATATTTGAAATTAAAATGAAACAAATATATACAAAGTACACTCCTGAGTAAAATATTAAATATGAATGGAGTTTCTTTCAACGAACTGAAATAGCTAGGAAAACCTTTTTAATTGTTATTTAAATCATTCTTAATCATTATTATTATTCTTACGACCTTCGTCATCCTTAAAAAAATTCCCATTGTTTCTTTTTTATTATTGTCCATATAACGTTACGACTGAGCTATCAATATTTATATATAAAAACGTAGAGACCACGAGTCCCGCTTAATTTATGTCTAATTCAGCATCTTAAGCTTTTAAATCAAACGGAGAAGAAATAAAAGTCAGTTGAAAATATTTATTTTTTTCGGTGGTCAAAGGAAGAAAAAATACGGAAACTATTCCGTTACTGGAAAAAAAATTAACCCGGGCGTGAGATTTTAAGTACCTGCGGAGTTTCTTCGTCGGCGTTGGCCGGGTGGATGGCTACCGTGCCTGGCTGCTGGGCGTCGGCCTCGCCCTTCCTCTCGCCCGCCGCCGTCGTAGAAGCGTCCTCGGGGTCGTCATCGACGGGACCTTGGCGCTTACGGATTTTCCTGCATCAATTAACAATAAAACAAACATCAGTTCAATGAGCCCACAGAAATCTCGGAAATGAAGAAGGGAAATAAATTAATATATAAATAAAATTTAAAAAAGACCATTAACCCATTGATTTCTCCCCCTGTGCACTAACAAAACATTCCCCGCTGTAGCTTAACTTCAATCATAACTCATTCAGATTTTATACATCTTGCATTATAAGGATTGCGATTTAATAATAAAGTAATAGATACATGAAAAGAACATCTTTAATAGAAATAAATATAGCTCATATAAACAAGGATAGAAATAAGTTACGAGTTGCAGAAAACAGCAAATATTTTGCCAGTTTTTTTAAATTTTTATTTTTATTTTTTTTTTTCATATTCGACAACAAAGTTTTAAGGGAAAATCCCGATTTATCATGTTTATTTTTCCTCAAGAAACGAGAAATCTATATTCTGCTTTTCTTTCTGCGAATTGGACATCGGAAGATTCTTAGAAATGGCATATTGATTGTATACTCATGGATGTGTGTCCCTCTCTCTCTATTTCTCCTTATCATTTTGTTTTTGTTTTTTATGTGCATTTTCTCTTTTTCATACCCATTCAACTGGATTTCTAGGCCGAGAACGTGAGTTGAGTTTATTACAACTAATGAGAAACAAAAAAAATCGTGCCGCCTTCTACAAAAATCTTTACTCCAAAATTCTCTCCGTTTTATTACCGCAAAACTCTTTCATCCTTACAATTTAGGCTAAAACAATTCCGAATTTGAATAAATTTTGAATTTCAAATGCATACGTAAATTTTCTCCCCTCTCTCGAACGTTTCCATACGACTTCCTATTATTTTAACGAGATTTATGTTAATGATTTATTTTTAATTTCAATGTCGTTTGGAACAATTCTAATTCCAATTCTAGTTGAGGGCCAATTACTATTCATGGCTTCTATAAATAGTAGTCAACGTTCGTGTTTCAACAGCTCGACAGTTTGGCAAATAAACCAGCTCCAATGTTGGTCAATAAAAATAAAAACTGCGCTGTGTCTGTTGTTCGTCTGTTTTATTTAATAAGGGAAAGATAACAGGGCAGTTTATCGACAGCAAAATTTAACAATGTTTTATAAAATTTAATTATTCGAACTTTTATTTTAGAAGCTGAAACGGAAAGCATAGCTTCAATATATACAGAAAATCAAGTCTTTCTCTCACACGCATTCTTTTCCTTAATGATGTTTGTTTTCCTTTAATTTGCAGCGTTTTAATGCCCTCTTACAAGATTTTTTTAACAACGTTGATTGCGAATGTAAACAGTATGGGCGTATTGAATCCCCGTGAAACCATATCAGTTTTCAAAATTGGAAGTGTTAATTTCCGTTTACACATGCTCAGACAGTAATTTTTTATGTAGAAAGCGATCATATATTGAATCAAACTTAGCGAGTGGCTTAAAATGTCAGTTATCGTTAGAATTGACATGGGTTTTCCGTAATCTAAATAGCGACTCTGTAATTCCCATTGGCCATTAAGAGAAATTTCATGTCAAACATCATGTCAAATGACCACTTAAACTTTTGGAATTAGATTTACATATTGTAACCCAAAATCTACTTTGGTTTTTTAATACAATGTTTTTAGCACATCGGAGCGTATCCAGGGTTTTTAGCACAAGCTGGAGAACAACATGTTTTGGGGTTGCTTTCAGCCAAAACAGAAAGATAAACATTAAAAAAAAAAATGTTAAAAATTTTAAAAAAATGAAAATAAAAATTATAAAAAAAAAACCCACTGAAGATTAAGTCCAAAGAAAAATCGACAATAAGTAAGATAACAAGCATTAAAATAAATCAATAATTTTATTTGGAAACAGAGTGATCACAAAAGGTGTATCTGATAAGAAATATCTGCCATCTGTGAACAATGTACGTTTTATTATTAAAATAGTATATCACGACAAACACAGTGTTATGTTTTTGTTATGCCCAATGATAAGGGCGTGCCAGGATTTATGTAAGGGGAGGGAGCAGGACACCCACTTGTTCTCATGGGGAGGGGGGGGGATATATTATGAGAAAATGATGCGGCAAAACAAGATCACCAAACACCAACTCAATCTTTGCAAAATAAAGTCAATACCAATACATTCAAAATTTCCCCACGTTCATTTTTAATCAAGTTTCTACCTTTAATCAGTATTTGATTATTTTTATTTTTATCTGATTAAGGTGGGAAAGGGGGAGGCATGTCCAGTGATGCTCAAAATAGCTCTTTTGCTAAAATTCATATTTAGAACTTAGCCACTCATCTAAACAAATGCTACAAGCCTTTAGTGTTATGCAGCCATATCTCTGGGGTAAGAGTTACAAAAGTAACGACCCTAAAAGGGAACCCTGACAAAATCGCTACTAATTTGCATTGTTAGTTGAAAAAAATAATAAAAGTCACTATGCAAGAGCATCAACTATCATCAGCGAGCTAGAATAATAAGATAATTCTAGCTCGTTGACCCATAACTATCTTAATAAAACAGGACCATCCCCCAATATGCAGCCATGATTCACCGAGTCGAATGCCTTTGCTAAATCTAAGTGGATCTAATTTTATTATAACGAGCATAAAATGTCGACTATAAAAAGTTTCATCTTAATTTGCATTTTAATTTGGATTTGCGCAGTCGGACGTTCAGTTGCCAATTTTTTTTTTCGAATTTTTTGATTTTGACGACTTCATATTCGGATAGAGCATCAGAAAGTAAGTAAAAACTATAATAGGCAACACATGTCCTATCTTTTCGGGAATATGCCCAAAATGAAGTTTGGTCCCGCTATCCGGCTCGAATTTAAATTTAACCACCATTTTGGTCATGTTCCCTAATAAATAGGATGTGTGTGCCTATTATAACTTTTACTTGCTTTTTGATGCTCTATCCGAATCTGAAGTCAAAATCAAAAAATTCGGAAAAAAAAACTGGTAACAGAACGACAGACTTCGCGAATAAGTAATCAACGATGCTTTTAATTCACATCGTTATGGTAATGCAGTACCACGCATTCTCAACTGGTTTTACCTGGACAAAACATGGTTTATCATGCAGATCTCATGGGTTTTGGTTATAGATTAGAGTGTCCATAAGATCTTAACTTTACAATTAAAGTTTTTTTGTATAAGATGAAGACGATTTATTGAGTACGAGTATTCACTGCCGAAGACAACAGTCCCCTAAGGTCCCTTTTACAGCATATCTATGGATACTTAATATTCATCCTAAATAAGATACTTTATCATTCGCTGTTCATTTTCACTGAAGAGAAGGATTTATATGTTTATTTATTTTGATTAGAACAGAAAAAGAGGTTTATTGCTACTTGTCATTCGAATTGACATGTATCCTAAATAGTTTAGACAAAAAACGAGAGAGAGACACACAAACAAAAAACCGAAACTGATTTTCATTTAAATTTTTTTACGAAGTAAATCGCTTCACTGACGAAATAGTGAAACTGAGGGGGGAAATGGGGTCGACGTAGAAAGAAAGACCGAAATTCACTAATGGTTCATAATGAACAGGGCCTCTTCGGATCCGCGCTGCGCCTCAACAGATTTAATGTATTCAAGAAAAATAAACTTGTGTCTTGAATAAAGGCAAACCTGTTCTACTTTCTTTTCCCATATGAAGCCTAAATTTTCAAAATTTGAATTTTTGATTGAATTTTCAAAGAGATCCATGAAGAATTTATTAAGTTGAGAAGATAATCCTCGAAATTTTATCAAGTGTAAATATTTTCATTAAAAAAGAGGATTTTTGATCAAGATTGATCTATGAGGTTTAATGACCCTGTTGTTATACAGTGTAGCTATAGCAAGGGGGTTTGCAGAGAATATCATTTTTTTTTTAAATGTAACATGAAAGGGAAAAAAAGCACTTTACAAACATCAAAAGGGGTTTATTTGCCTCGTAAACAAAAGCGTGATTCTTTAGACAATTTCTCGCCGTCATTCATTGGCTAAGTTTATCGAATCCCTAAGTCCATTCACCAAAATCGATGGTGAAAACTCAAGTTAGGAAGAAGATCGTGTAAAAGTTCAAACACATATCGATCACGATTCAAAGTCAATATTACTATTTAGTTGAATAAGGCAACAAACGATTGATTTTTGCAAACGATGATAAGGGGATATTGACTTCCAGTTTCCTTTGTTTAATCTCTTCATCACTTGAGTGGAATTTTTCATTTTTTAATTCGAGAAAACGTTGCAGTTGATTTGAAGTGCACACAATTTCTATTGATTCACGAGCGAAGAACGTTAATTGAGACCATAATAAGAAACGTCCTTCAACGCAAGACGAAACACCTTACGTATAATCAAGTTTGCCGAGCCATAAATAACGGCAAATTTACGTATCAAATGTAATGTAATTTACGTTTTTCTAAGAATTTCACACATATTAATAACCGTGTTATTAAACGAATATTTCATTTCTTTCATTTTTCCCCTCAATTTTTTCTCCTCACCGGTATCGTCATTTGAACCGGTTTTACGTCGTTGTGGAAATTGACCTGCATTTTAAATTCAGTTTGAAAGAAACTAGACCATAATAGATGGCGTTTGGAGATGATATCATATAAACAGTATACAATAAATATCAATTATATCTGTTGAAAATCGAATCAAATTATTTTTAACGTCTTCATAAACATTCAGGTTGAAAGCAACGTTCTACATGAATCCCGGGCGTGTGAGTCGGAGAAAATTTAATTATGGCTTCCCTCATGTGATCATAGAATAATGAAAACAATTCCCAGAAATAATGCCTATAAATTTTCAACTAATTTATTTATGGCACATCTGGATTCAGCTTACATATTTAGTGATGCTATTAATAATCATAATGCCATTGAAGGTGAAAGTGGGTTGGGAGGTGTGGAATTCTTATGAACGTATGTCCAAAAAAAATATTGACTCATAAATTAATGATGGATATCTTTGAGCAAGATAAGTGAAAAGAATGTATTATAATTTGATTAATTTTGGGAGTACTTAAATAGGCCCTATAATTCTGAAAAAAAATTAGACGTAAAAATTTAATGATCTCTATAAACAATGTTAGCATCGGAATGTTACAGTTTCTGAAATTGTGTTAATCCGGTTTGTGAAGTTTATAGAGGGATAAAAGTATGCTGTCTCGTTACTGCTTTTTTTATTTAACAGCTACGTATTAAAAAGCTTAAAACATTTTTATGCTTTGATAACGACTACTAACTCACACGAGTGCATCGACCAAAGAAAGGTGGTGGACGGTTTTCAGTTCGAGCGCCAGTGATCGTAAATATTTTTACTGTCATTGTTTAAGTAACGCAATGAAAACGCAACCAATAAAGGTGACACGATTTAACCAAATTTACTTTTATATTCAATTTTTGACCTTTCAGATAGCCTAAATGTTTTGAAAAGTAATCGTAATCTGCACAATGAACGAATTTATAACCATGAGATAAATAAGCTTAAGAAAATTTAATAAACAGAAATGTTCTAATATCAAATATGTAATTTCAGATTTATTAGAAATTATCGCAAGAAAAGTTGTTTGCGTTACTCGAAACATTTGAACAATGTGCATATAGTAATGGAATACCGTGGAAACATTTGAAAAATATGTGTGTAAGATAATGGAATATAAGTGGAAACATTTGAAGAATGTGTATACGATAATGGAATATGGTGGAAGTATTTGAAAAATATTAAATGAATTTCCTCGAGTTTAATCGAATGAAGCTTACTAGAGAATTGTCTCTCAATTTCTCAGAAGAGGGCAGGTTCTCTGTCCTTGTTTCTATTCTTTTCCGATAAATGAGAGAGAGAGAATATTTCACTATGAAACAACATCTATTATTGTGGCACGGAATAGGAAACAAATTATCTCTAGACATTATTATGATAATAATACATGATCACTCTATTTCTATTTCCATCTAGCTTTCTAATTCAAATAGAGTTTGCAGGGCGTGGTCATCACATGACTGTCTTCTGATAAAATGGTTAATGAAACGCTATGCAACTATTGGATAAACTGAAAGCCATTTATGTTAATAATTTTGAAAATTAAATCGAGAAATTCGACGTACGTTTTTCAGACGTGAAATTAATGTCGTGATAGTTATGCACATTGTTATTATTTTTATTATGCAGGATTATTCTAAGTCTGTTAACAGTATTTTTACGTTGGGGAGAAATATTTCTATTACATCAAAATCCTCAAATTCAAATTTATTCATAAAATTTGATAAAAAACCCCCAACAATATTAACAACAAAATAAAAAATTATAAAATAAAAATTGAGATAAAAAAACCCCTCCCTCTTAACGATGTAACTAACCCATCCAATACAAGATTTTTTAAATTTAACAAAACAATCCATGATGGGTATATAATTCAAAATCAATGTCTCATTTGTTGGAACATCTCAAAATTCATACACATCACTACGAAAATAGGCACAAGTTCATTTAGAAGAATGATATCTGCATCCATGAAAACATTTCTCACTTAATTTTGAAGTGTCCAAATAAAGTTCATGAAGAAATTTCATTGTAATGCCAGATATCAAAAATTAACTGCCCAAGAACATACATCCCAGATATCAAAAAAAACGCAGTGTTCCTTTAACGTTTTCGTGTGGTCTACACACATCCTCAGAAGGCAGAATGGAGAGTGATACAAATTAACTGAAGAAACTAAAAGTAATTTCAAAACAGGAAGTCACATGACAAAAGTTCTCAGTGACTAAAAAAGTATCATCATAAAACAATCTCTTTACAGTATTTTTAAGTTGGGGAGAAATATTTCTATTGCATCAAAATCCTCCAATTCAAATTTATTCACAAAATTTGATAAAAAAAACAACAATAATATTTAGTTGGGGATCAACAATATTAACAACAAAGTTTATTGTTTTGTTAAATTTAAAAAAATCTTGTATTGGATGGGTTAGTTACATCGTTAAGAGAGAGGGGGGTGGGAGTTTTTATCTCAATTTTTATTTTATAATTTTTTATTTTATTGTTAATATTGTTGGGTTTTTTTTTATCAAATTTTGTGAATAAATTTGAACTGGAGGATTTTGATGTAATAAGTCCGTTAAACATATTAGAACCTCGCCATATAAAAACTAGGCGACGGATAGTGATAACACAGGCCAACGATGAAAAATCATCTTTAATATATTTGCCTTATTCTTGTGTCTTTAGTTTTTGAATCAGAATCTGCTTTTAGATTTTCTCTGTCATGTCACGTTTCCAAGACATAGAGACTGCAATGTTAAAGCAATAGGTGTGAAGAGAAGCGGCTGCAATGTTAAAGCAATAGGTGCGAAGAGAAGCGGCTGTAATGTTAAAGTATCCATATTTTTGGGCCACAAGGATATATATCAGGCCCTAGACTCTGAATAATTTAAAATTGTTACATTGAAAAACAAGAAATCTGGATGATAAAAGAAAACTGACGTCAGATACGGATTCAGCACACGCAAAAGCATAAGAATCATATCTTAACGTTAAAAAGTTATTTTTTGTTGGCCTGTTTAATTCTTATCCAATAGAAGGATAATCTCTCCAAATACCCACACTCAATAAATGCTCAAAGTGTCAACCTGCTCAAAGGTGCAGTACATAGTGGGAAAGAAGCTCAAAATTATTATCGGTTTCGCCTTTTATTCTCGGAATTCTGTGTGTTTTCTTTCTCGCTATGTACTGCAAGGCCTCCATCAATTTCATCATGAAGAACAGTACAGAGAATTCTCCATTCATAACGTGTCAACCTTTGCTTATGTGACAGACATCTATGCGATAATCCTCCTCCACAGAGTCACAGCCCACTAGCAAGAAGTGGGGACACAAAGACATAATCCTTCACATGGGTTAAATTCGGGGACCACTATTTAAGGCATGATCTTCCAGATATGTATGTCTATCCAACAACGTGGCAAATTTTCATTAGCGAACCAGATCATTGTGGTAAGAATTATCAGTATCCGTCGCATAGTTTTTATGTTGTGAATTTCTAAAATGTTTCACGGACTTAAGAACAACCCTGCATATAGAGTTACCGTGCAGACAGGAGGCATTACTGTAGTGCATTGCTTTCTAATTATAATAGAATATTTTGAATGTGCAGATCAATCATTAGCAATTTCATCTCCCAACTCTAATAGTTTGCTATTTAACCAGAGCACTGTACTGTGCACTTTACGGAGCATCTGAGAAGATTATAGAATTTAGCGTAAGGGAGCTTGAACCCAAATAGACTGATAAAGAAAGAAATCACATTAGCATTTCCTTAAAAGCGAAAAATGGAGCAAGTGAAATGAAATGTAAAATTAAGAGTAAAAAAAAAAAAAAGAGAAAAGAATGATATAACATGGCTGGCTGTAAAATTTTTTGGAATTTCTCTTCTGATGTTGGTCGAGTGGCGATGACGTCAGTGGCTCTCGAAGGTTCGCCCCGCGATTGGTATGCACCTCGTTGGGGGTCAATGCTCTCCTCCCGGGCGCCCACGTCTAAGAATCACACTTTTTAAATGGATGTGGACACTCCTCAGTATTATGACACTTTTATTTTTTTTTATTAAATTTTTTATGTAAGCGAAATACCTTTGTTCTATTTACCTCTCCTTACACGAGAGATCTGTTTCTTGTGTTATGTGATTTTTTTTTTCCTTACCTTATGACGAAGGCAACGCCCACAATGATGATAACGCTGACCAAGAGCGCTACGAGAAGTCCAATGATGTTGACTGTTCTCCCGACTGGATCATCTGTAAAATTAATGAATAAAAGAGAGAGAGAATAGAGATTAGAATTACTTTAGAGAGTTGCAAAATATAACCAGAATATCGTATATAAAATAAAGTATCAATAAAATTTTACAGTTTCCTTCGTCTTTAATTTTTTTTCAAGCAATGGTAATGGACGGGGTTATGTAATCTGAGGATTCAACGAACTTGGTTACAAATTGCGGGAAATCCTCAACAGCGCAACGTCTAAACGTTCGCCGGAGAGAGAAAAAGGTTCACTGATGACCTACAGGTGATAAATACTATCGAAAATCTTTACGCAACAAGCTTCTAAACGTATTGATCAGTAAAACGGCATAACATCTCCGATTTTTTTTTTAATTTTTTTTTTTACGCAACCCTCCAAATATTGCATTCCGCTTTTTTAAATTTTCTTTCGATGTTTGAATAAATAAATTAAACATGTAAAGATTCGCTTAAAAAAAAAAACATGTAAAGATTCTTCCTCTTTAATTTCACGTATAAAGGTTAAAGTAAATAAAAGTTATGAAATAAGATATTGGGTTGTGAGCTTCAACTTTTACTACCTCATAAAATGATCTCGTAAACGACAACAAACGACAAACGACACATTAAAAAGGGAAACTTCAAATTGGTTTCTTGCTTTGTCATGTCTCTTATTGCTTTGTCGGTTTTCACCACCAGGCAACCTTGATATTTCCACTTGAGGGAGGACAGTAAAAAAAAAACAACTTAGGTCCGACCTTTTCTGTCCGTTCATCTGTCTATCCATCTCTCTTTTTCGCTCTATCCAAATAATTAACAAGTTCCACTCTCGTTCCTAATTAAAAACGCTATTGAAGCGAATAATTGCTTATTTTTTTTTTATCTTACAGAAACTGCTGTTTTTGCGGAATTTTGAAAATTTTTTGGTTTTATAATTATTTTTTCATTGAATGGTTTTCTGGTTTATAAAAGTGAAAGAGATTTTTATGGAAAAAATAATTACATTGATTTGAAATTGCTTTCAAAAATAAGCTCGAACCATCCTTAAATTAAAAATGCCTGTTGATTTGATTTAGAATGATTTGAATACTATTTCAATAAATTATTTGCCAAGCAACGTTATGCATCGTAATCAGTTAAAAGGCCTCTAGCAAATTTTGATGTGTGGTTAATTGATGGTCTAGAGGAAAAATAAATACGAAAGCACATTGCATTAGAAATTAAATGTTTGTCAACTTTTTCCTCGATCATTTTTGCTGCTACATTTTTTTTTTATTATTATTTATTTTTCTAGAAAACCAATAAAAAAACTGACAGTTTTCATTGACATTAATATTTTTAACCAAATTCGGTTTGACAAGTTTACTGGAGGCCTTCAGCAAGAAACGAATTCTTTTCGTTTATTTGATCTTTTTTGAATAAGACTAGTAAGTTCTATGCTAATATTTAATATATTTTGAACATACATGAAGAATATCAGTGGAATTTTATTATTTATTTCCTAGACACTACCAGATGGATCAAGAACGTGCATTCATCGGCATTCTAACAACACGGAAGTAATCGATTATCTAATCAACTAGGAGATACTTAAGTCCTCTTTAAAATCATCATGGAAAATAGAATGAGAAAAGCTCGTCCGACAAATAGCATTCAAATGAACATGATAAAGTAAGGTAAGCTCACGTTCTATGAATAATGAATGAATGCCTTCTCCTCCTGTTGGAGTGAGAACATTCTTCAAACGATAATCGGTGTAACAATATTAAACCCAATGGCCATTAGAGTCATTAAAAACTTCACACGGAAGAAACAGAAAGTCTTTTTTTTGGGGTGGAGACCCTTTCTTCTCCTCTCATTCCACCGCCCTACATTAGAAATCTATGAGAATACAACGAACGGCCTTTTCAATGTTATGCCCGATGGAGCGCAACCGACGGAACTTTGAGGCCAGAAAAGTGGTTGAAAGTCGGACAATTCTAGGAGTGCCATAAACCCATATATCTCACCGGAAAAAAGTGGAATGATTCTGATGATGGATCATGAAGGAAGCTCACTCTGGTGGTTTTGTTCAAATATTTCTCTGTAGAAAATAAATAATGACGCCCATCTTTGCTGTGTTGTTATAGCGAAGTTTATGTATTCTTCGCTAATTGATTTTCTCGCAAGTACGTGACTTGTATGAACTGTTAACCATTCAACTGTGAACGAGAGAACCTATTAAATGTAGGATCTAGGTTCCTCTGCTCCTAAATTTATTTCAAAGTTAATAAAATAAACTTAGGAGAATGTTTTTGTGAGTAGTATTTATTAAAAAAAATATTCTCTTCAATTATCAAATTCGAGTCTACCCTCAGGAAAAATTGTACTTGTAGGAAAGCCAATCTTTACGCAGAAATTTGCAAAGTAACTCCAGCTTAAGAGCTAAAAGAGAAACTATAATTGCACTGGGCAACAAAATTTCAAAAAGTTCATGCTTCCGAGATGAAAATAGTCATTTCTTTATGAATTCAATATCCTGAACACGAAAATGACTAAGAAAAGGTTGAGTTGTCTGCGATTTCTTAGGAATGTGTACTTGAATGCTGGTCGATTCTTATCCATGGCTTTTACCAAGTTTTTTACAAGACCGGGCTTGATGTGTAAAGGAGGAATGATGATTTTGTATGGTTCTGCCAAAGGTGGGTGCTGTACAGTCGGCTACAAAAGTATCTAGCCACCTTGCAGAGCAGCCTTCCATTGGGGTACCTATTCAATTTATTCAATCACTGAACATCACGTCCATTCCCCATATCCGTATCAATCAATGCACACCAAGAAAAACTTTTTAACAGTGACGGAAGAAAATAAAGCGTGCCCGAAGCGAAATGTTTATCTGCAAGGTGGCTAAGTACTTTTGTTGCCGACTGTACATTCATTTCTCCAGGCTTAAAAGATGCTTTCGGAGGCCAGTCTTTCTTTATGTATTGCAAATCGATCGCTCTGCTATCCCATAGATAAAGAAAACAGCAGTACTTTGTAGATCCTTGCTGTAAACCCATCAACAGAGACACTATTTTCAAATCAGCACAGATCTGCCAGTCATTCTTGTTGAGAAGTCCAATAGCACCTATACAACGGACAATACGTCAATATCTCCGCAATGAGAGGCAATCAGCTTTTTTCAATGTGATATTCGTGTTCAGCATTTTATATTCAATCAGGATTGAGTACTTTCACATAAGCAATGTCATTATACAAGATGTCTCTAAACCCCTGTCACAAACTTCTGATGGTGATTCCTCACAGCGAAGTGAAAACAAAAGTTCATACAAACTTGGTTCGGATAACGAACCGTTTTTGAGATTTCCTCAGTTGACATGCGGAGAAACTACAACAAATGTTCAGGGGGGAGGGGTCGGATAACGAACCGTTTACTACATTACCTGTTTCACCCCCCTGAAGGGTTGAAGTTATTAGCAGGCGTATCTGTTAATAACCAGTAAATGGGACGTTATTTCAAGAATTGATGTAGCTTCTCCGCATGTTTATATGAACTTTTGTTTTCATCTCGCTGTGGGGAATCACCACTAGAAGTTTGTGACAGAGGTTTAGATACACCCTGTATAATAAATTCGTTAATTACATCAAGCTTCGTTAAAATCCTCCCTGATATGAAGGTGTTGACGCATAAATCTGCTTTATGCTTGGATTGAAGTCTATTTAGGGCACAAATGATTTAGGGCAAAATGCAAGTGAAGAACATTAACAATTTATTAATCCTGAACACCTACAGCACCAACAAAGAAGATGTAATATTTGTTTAATTATTAAAAACTACATAATTCTAAAGACAAGATCGTTTCAATAGAGAGTGATCTCATTGGCTAAGATCTCCAATAAAGAAAGGAGATTATAATAACAACGCATAGGTCACGGAGAAAGGGAAATGAAAAAATAATACTAAACAAACAAAAAAACACATTATCTTTTAGGAAGCCTCATCGACTCGAAGATAACCATACCAGTGGAGATGTTTGCAATGAAACTGACAAAATGTGATTTGGGTCAACCACACGAGTTTCTCCGTGTGCACACATGAAACATGAACATTCTATGCAAGGAAAATTACATGTTGCCATCTTTATTAAATTACTTTATTATTTTTTTTCCTTTTTTTTTCAGTTCAAATAAGGTGAACGCCAGTTACTTGAGGAACAGTTCCATAAATGATACATCTCTTGTATTCAAACAGGAAAGGGATGTACAGCAGGTGTATCTAAAGTAAGTAGAATGAGACTTCGTATTTTGCCATTAAAGCCGATGCAATGTTATTTATTCAATAATAAATGTTATAAAAAAAAATTAAAATCGTTCACATAAGCGTCCTCTCCACCTAATCTATCAGCATTTTTATGGACAATATGGCTCACGTCAGATATTGCGTTAAAGTTATCTGGCGATTTTAGAAAACGAACAAAAAATTTCATGTAATATTTCTACCTGTCTAATCAGATTTTCGTGATACTACACTGATCATAATATGAAATGTACAAAGAAATTGTGAGCTTTATAATTTGACGATTAGACATGTTTATATAATATTAGAATTACTCAAAATATAATTTAAATATTTTTATTTTTTAAACATATGTCGAGTCATGTTCTTTTCATATGAATAACAACTCTGTAAAAAATTTACGGAGAAAAAGCAAAATAGTTTTAAATGATTCAGCTAAAAATATACATTTAAGTTTCATTAAAAGTTTTAAGAGTAAAGTTTTCTATTACCAATAAAAAAAAAAATAATTAAAATTTTTCCATTACCTATTTTCCAAATCATTTTAATCTTCGTCGAAAATATTTTGGCTTCAAAAAAATAATGTACTCGCCCGAACAGGGACTCGAACCCTGGACCCTTAGGTTAAAAGCCTAATGCTCTACCGACTGAGCTATCCGGGCATAACAATCACGTATCACTAGTCCAGTAGAAGTACAGAGGGAAAATGTAGAATAAACAAGTGCAATAAACAAATAAAAATTTAAACACATTACTAAACCACTATGAATTCTTTAAATTAACATTAAAACTATACAAGGACCGAGGGAAATCTAAATAAACGTGTTACTTAGGTAAATGCGCTACTGTAAATAACTGGAATTTGTGATGAATGAAATTTCCTTGCTTATCAGTGACTTGCATTCTTGACCCTTAGATTCGATAATTTTTATCGTACTCGATCGCTTATCTTAAATCAATTTTAAAAAAAACTTGGAAAAAATTAACATTGATGTTATAAGCTAAAGGGATTTTTTCGCCACTATAAAAATTCCGTGGCTTTTAGGTTTTATGTCTATTTGCTTATTTTTTTTATTAACAGGTTTGAACGGCGTTTCCTGGTGATGAAAATATAAATAAATTTTTATTTCGTAATAAAATGTTATGGTAGTTGATGTTTCCGGTAACTTCAAAGAATCTGTAAAATAGGTAAATAAAAATTTTCAAAGGCGTCATTTTCTTTAATTGAAAGAAAATAAATAAACCGATTTTAAAGCCTGGAACTGTCAATACTGTGGAGAAATTCTAATAATAATCTCGTTGCTTCACTCTACGGAGAATGCTAGTCCAATATCTGAGTTTGCAAATTAAGCTAATATAAATAAGCTAATTGAATGCGAATACGCTCTTCCTCGTTGAAGCTCGACAAAAAATAAATAAAATAATTAATGAGAAATTCCGATTTGTCTCTGATAATAAATACGAAAAAAGGATTATTATTATTATTTTAAAATAATTTTATTGCATTGTGCTTGAGAATCTTCAAGGGAAAAAGGAGGAGCTGTATTGGTTGAGCTTCACTGCATTGCAAACAGACCAGATAGAAGCGGTAACGACTCTGCATTTGAAACCTGACATCAGAATTCGAACTTTAAGCAAGGCATTTATTCATGGTATTGGAGAAGAATTTATTTGTATATAAAATTTTTATCCAGACATTGAAAGCATAAAATAAAAAAAAATTATCCATACTGGCTCCGGTTAGATATTTTCCCTTTGCAATCTAATCTAATGTAAATAAAATACCGTGAACCTGTCTATAACGACCACCTACGGGACCAAGCAAAAGTGGTGGTTATATACAGGTTCAGTCAAAAAATTACAAATCAACCAGGTATGATCATTTCTGCACGTTAAAGAACCCTTGCGAGGCAAAATTTGCGGCCCCTGTAACGCCGTCCTGAAATGACCATAGCAGTGCGTTTGTGCTTTTAGACAGCTTTGATGATGATTATTCAAAACTGAAACTACATCGTTAGAACCCGGCGACTACGATTATGATTTAAAACATTTGATTATCCAGACAGCTAAAAGAGTTGAACTTTGTCACCCATTTTGATTCCCGACCAGACAGAGCCTGGCTTTCAAGTCCGACCTCCCTGTGTATGGCCGGTCGCACACAATAAGCATTGGTCATTATTTTTAGACAAGATTTTTCGCAACCACTCTCCGATTGTTAGACATAGTAAACAATATCAATAGGCTAAAGGAACCAGTGATGGCAGTTTTGTATCTCTTGTCTCTGACTCGTTTGGCAGTTAAGTTAGAACCTGATTGGTTGCGTAAGTGGTCGTTATTGAGAGGTTTTTTTTTTTTTAGTATAGGTTTAGATATATAGGAGATCGAAAATGCCGGCCGCTGGTCCTATTAGACAGGTGGTCATTAAGTTAGCAGATTTCCCATGTAACTTTCTGCGGGACCAAGCAAAAGTGGTCGTTAAGCTCAGTTGGTCGTTATATACAGGTGGTTGTCACCACAGGTTTTACTGCAAATACAAAAAATAAAATACAAGTACTTTCAAATCCTTAACAAACCATGTTAATCTCCTTCCGGTTGCCTGCGATTTACTCTCAAAAATGCTATTAACTATTAATATTAAAGAATATCAAACGCCGATGAACTTGTGTCTAACGAATAGATGAAATTGTTCTTGATCCTCTTAAATTCAAATCTCTCATCGAGAAAATGAAGTTAAATTTTTAGCGCCCAAATATTAAGTTCATCATTAGTAGGATATTTATCCTTAGTTCTTAATATTAAGAGTTTAGCTTTCACGAAAAATTGACACAGACCATCAATGACAGAAGATATAAAAACCACTTGAGACCTTAGAGACTATGAAATGTTTTTCCGCCATAATTGTGCAATATTAAACCCATCAAGTTTCAATTGACAGTTCTCTGAACCCATCGATGAATCCAAGAGCACACTCCATCATCATTTATCAAACGATAATATACAGCCTTCGCGAACATGTAATAGAAGTGTAACTAGCTTATCTGCTTTGAAATGAGTTTTTGATAGCTTTAAGGTAAAAAAGAAACAACAAAAAAACGAGAACCCAATGTCATTTTCTTAAGTATCAGTAAATTGGAACAATTGTACTAGTTTAGTCCGGCTTCATTGCAAATACTGATTATGCATTTGTTTTTTGCAGGATACGAACTTTGCCTTCGCCCTTGAATTTCCTTTATTTATTTATGTGAATTGAAAATCGCTTATTTGCTCGGAAAAAAGAGCCCATTTCCTGGGTGTTTGGTGATGTGGAACGAATGATTCACTTTGACCACAAAACTTTCCACTTTATACATGAGGCTAAGCAGGTAAATGCGCTGCTACGCACAGTTTCATTCAAATTGACTTTGAATCAGTTTTCGAGCCGTTCATGCATAATATTTAACCTTAACACTTTCCTTCATAATAGAGGTCAGAAAAGATGTTTAACAATATCATGTGATACAAAAACGCTGAATTGTCCAATTCCTTAATACGATTATTAAAGCAACAATGGTAAAGTCATCAACTCAACTCCTGAATACATTTATAAACACAATCAAAGTTTTAACTGCACAATTAATAAATATCGATCTGAAAAAAATAATATAGTCGAACCTCGTTAATGTATTTTTCAAGGGACCGAGCAAAAAATAATCGTCGGTATACTGGAAAAAACTGACCAAGTCCAATTTTCAATAATCTAATATGTAAGATAAAAGCAGTTAAACTTACATTCCTTCTGATAAATGATATACTGGAAAAACCGAATAACTTTATTCAAGTACGGGTACTTCAAGGCTATCTTCTAGACTAGATCATTTTTTCTCCTGTACAGATATGATAATTTTAAGATGTTTGGTCACAGTAAGTCTGTTTACCTAAGATTTGGTCAGTTTTCCAGTATATTCGGATATATATTATCCGGGTTGGAAATATGATTCGCTGAAAAATCATAGTGTTGTTTTATGAAATAAGTTTGAGACTATTATATGTTACATACACCAGATTATTATGACCACTTGAAGTTTGTAGGCAAATTAGTTATGATTTCGCGCTGAAGTTGCCAGAGGGCCAGACCATTATTAATAGAGAAGCAGGTTGTTTACCACGGCAGTAAAATTGATTTGTTTCTGAAAATATGGGTAAACGATGCGATTTAACAGCCTTTGAACGTGGGATGATTGTTGGCGCTCGGAGCCATGGAGCGAGTATCAGCAAAACAGCTGCATTCGTTAAATTATCGTTACAATCGGTTTTGAGTTAATGCTAACGCTAGACGTCACTCCCTACAAGGATCGTTTTCATCAATAATAATACTTCAGAGGCGGGGGGATCACCAATTTTGCATGGTAACATCCCGTACTTTAGTGTAAAACCTTGTAAGCTTACCAGGTTTTACAACCGAGGTTTTCAAATGTTCAAGAGCAGCTATTGTTAAAGTGTTTAAAGACTGGACTTTCAGCCGGAAAACTGGGTCTGAACGTGCGAGTTGTGGCCGTCAGTGACTAGTCAATGTTCGGGCAGAACGGAGAGTGGCAAGACTGGTATAAGAAGACAAAAGGGCAACAGTGCATCAAATTACTGCAGATCTTAATCAGGGATTCTCTCAAGTGATCTCTGAATGCACTGTTTACCTTATACTGCGTCATATGAAATATGGAAGCCGGAGGCCTGTTCGAACATCTTTGCTGTTTGCAGTTAACAAGATAAAACGTCTCCGGTTCGCATAGGAACACAAGGATTGGACAGTCGAGCAATGGAAAAATGTCGTGCTCCGATGAATAGGGTATCCAGTTGCATCATGCAGATGGCAGAGTGAGAATTTGGTGGAAACAGCTTGAAAGCATGGACCCTACATGCATGCATGAACACAACCCTTCAAAGTTATGGTTTGGGGCATGTTTTCCTGACATGATTAGGGCCCTTTAATTCGTTGGAACAACCTAAGTTTCGTTGCTGATCAAGTTCATCCTATCATGTTGATGGCGCATGCCACGGTGCTCATATTGTGCAGGAGTGGTTTCAAGAACAGGAGGGTGACTTTACCTTGCTTAGATGGCCCTCACAATCACCAGATCTCAATCCAATTGAGCATTTGTAGGACGAAGTTGAAAGAACCATATTAGAGACAAAAAATATATATTATCCAGGATTTGAGAGAAAAACATAGGTTTGACTGTATATCGAAGAAAAGAGATTTGCAGGACTCCCTATATTCATTTCAACAACAATCCAAAATGATGCCTATGAAAACAACCATGTTAGGTAATTTTTCATCATACACGAGTCTTCTTTTTTTTGAGCCATCTTCATTTTCTTATGTCTTTACTTTCAAAATTATATTTTATGAAAATTGCATCTTTAAGAAATTTCAAGAAACTGTTGTTTTAAGAAGTAAAACGTCATTTAAAATAAAATGGATTAATTTACGTTAACTCCAGATACCCGAAAAGGCCTTACAACCATGAAGTTGACTTAATGCTATTTAATAGAAAGAAGTACTATAAGATGGGACTAATATATTATTTTATAAAAGATAAATAAGAGGCAATGGAATTCAAAATCTTTGAATGAAAAATCATTAGAAATTAATTTGGTTTCACATAAATTGAAAAGAAATGGGATTTCTCCTATTTCTCTTTAAAATTGATAGTAAATGTACATATTGAAACCATTCCCCTCATACATTATGTTTAATTCCATTGATTAAAATTTATTTTGGAGATTTCGTGATCTGTTCTAAAACCATAAAAGTACTCCAATATTGCATATCCTCAGTTATTGAATATTTTATTCGTTTGATTCATATCTAAGAAGAGGAAAAAGGAAAGGAAAAAAACTTCTTTAAACTACGTAAAACCGGAATCTATCAAGGTAATAGAACAGAATACGACCGGTTGATCTGATACATTATCAGAAATTTGATTGAGAGCGCTCAAAATTCAATTATCTGTTGAAACAATGCGTTATCTCAATGTAAATTTCAGTTCGACGCATACTTATCTATTTACAATGGCTTCATCGCGAAATCATTCCAAATATTAGAATATTGATTGTAAAGAAAAGGAATAAAAACGAATAGTTTATGGAATATTGACAATTAATACAAAGGTTAATTTTCATCTAAATCGATTACGGCTGCTGGAGTGATTCCATTCTCAATAAGCGCCTTGGGATGGTGCTGTCGAAGAAGAGCCGTATAATTCTATTACACGATTTCGGCCATTCACGGATTAATGACAGCGTTGCACTCGTGCTGTTTCCATGTTATTACATTACATTCCAAGCGAAATTGTTCCTAAATTCGTAAGTAGGTTGATAGGAGGAGCCGAGCTTATTAAAAAAAAAGAAGTTTTTTTTACGCATGTGAAGTATGATAACTTATTTAATGCTTAATGCAGAACCAGAATGAAACAAAATTAGCTTTCAAATAATAATATTACACATTAAAACTGAAGCTACAAAATTACTTTAAAATGGCACAACAGTTTTGCATTTATGAATTTTCTGCAAATTATATTTATTACAAATCAAAAATTAGCTATTTATTTTTTAACGCTTTTTAATAGGTTGCAAATTGCCTTATAAATTTTAATTCAGGAAAAAACTATAACGAAGTTAGAAATCTAGATCTTATCTGGCAACGTTTAACGTATAATTACTGGAGGTTGTTTCGAGTCTTTTAAAAACTCCTTAATGTCTACCCTTTGTATCCAGATGAGTCATTCACAGGAGTTAAAACAGTTTTGTCGTTCTTTTTTAATTTCCATTCACGGCGAGTTTTCACTGACCTTCATTTACTGTCAAGAAAATTAATGGAATCTATTCTAAAACACCGGACAAAAAACCTAAAGTTTGCTGAAGCGTTGAAGAGATGATGCAAACAGAATCCGTCCACGCTGAAGAGCAAGAACAATCGAGTGCAGAGATATCAGTGACAAATGTTTTTGTCCTCTCCATTAAGTTTCAACAACGAATTTCTTTCATGGAGGCAGATTTATCTATACGCTTGAACTCAATGGATGAAGATTTCTAAAGACGATTAGGCTATTATTCTTAATTGGCCGAGGCATCTATAAAGTGACTATGCACACTCTGATGTCTAATATCTAATTGCAAAAATAAATAAATATTAGTGCCAATAGTACTTCCTGAGATTCACCAGTAATGAAGGTATAACTGACATATTATTCACAAATACCATGGAGATATCAATTGGTGTTGCTGTCTAAGAAAAAATTCTAAATTTTCATTACATGTGAAAACGAAGCTGTTTTACGTATATATGATGGAAGTTTTTCTTTATTATTAAATGACTTTTTTGAAGAAAAATACTTTTTCTTCATAGATTACGATGTAGGCCATATGAGATATTAGAGTACGTCCAAAATAATTTTTGAAAATAATACTTTCTATTATACAAAAAGCGTGACGCTATATTCATACGCCGAGTGCCTCTGCTAGTTTATAATATCACCAATACACTGTTAGTAAAACAAAAGCGTTATCTTCAAGACTTTTATTTTGTACAGGCTCCTAACCTTCAATGTCTTAATACAATGTTAGTTCACATCATAAAGAATGCAAGTAACAATTATACATTGTTAGAAAGAAAACAAAATTCTGGGAGCTAAATTCTTTTTCGTTTAATCGAGACTCTATCTGCAATAGCACTTAAATCTTTCATTATCTTGTTAATGGACAGAAATTCTCTGAACTAAGCGAATATCCTTTTGTTACTGAATCCTTGAATATGTAGGCAACTCGAATGAACATCAAACGAAAGAATCGCGAGTTCGATACTGATCCAGATTTTTCTTTTTCTTAATAAAGTTCTTTGCACAGGTGGATGTTGTTGCCCATAAAGGCGAAGGTTGGTGGTTTCTTCGGTGTCGAGGAAAAAAGAAGTAATTTTCTATAAAAAAACTCGTCCACCTTGTTTCGTAACGAGATGTATTTGACCGTCTCCTTTCAATCAAGGTGGCCGAAGTCGCCTAAAAGCGAAAACAAGGAGAATAAATCCATTCTCACTCAGTTATGATAATGAGAATTAAGACTATGATGTCATGGCTTATCACAACGATCGATTGAAAGCCATTGGAAATACCCAAATCTTTTGACTTATTTTTCAGTTTCTGAGAATGCGGACCGATAAGAGAAAAAAAAATGTGTTAAATTTCGCTCAGTGACGCGTGAAATTACGTATTCTCATTAGCATTTTCTTAGACAAAGAAAAGCAATGAGGATGCCATTTGTTTTTCACTTTTATATAATATCCATTGTCATATTTCTAAATACAAATGAGTTTTTGTGTTCTTGATATTGAATAATATTAAATGCGATGGCTAATTATTTCTCCTATTTCGTGTTTTCTGGTAGTACACAAACAATACGAATGAAGAACAATTTGTTGCTGTTTGAATTAAAAAGCCAAATTTATTCTTAAACGAAAAAATTCACACAATTACCAGAGTCTTTGTCTATGAAATAAATAATAATAATAATAATAATAATAATAATTAAAAGATGCATTCTGAACAGAATACATGCCCAATTGTATGGTACCAGAATGAATGTCCAGAACAAACTGGCGAAGAAGCCCATGTTCATGTTCTCTATGATTAAAACAACTTTGCCGGGTATGTACGATAATTTCCTGTCTAATTACATTAGAAATGGTGTTCCAATCATGAATAACGTTATAGGGAAAGAATTTTCCAAGAAAATTACTGATGAGTGCAGGAAGCACGATTTTGTATCTTTGTGTTTCTCATGTATTAATTGAATCTGCAAGCCAAGACCTAATGAAATAATTGGGATGATTTGAGTAAGGGAGAGCTCGACATAGTTCTTTTAGTCTGGGATAGAGAATTATACTATGCAATGTTGTTAGAATATCAAAAGTAGAGCAAATTTTTATGATGGAAGAGTATTTGGACAGTGACAAAGCTACACGTAGCAGGCTATTGTAGGCAGTTCGAACTCGAGTAATTGGTATATTAGATGCAGAGGACGAAACAGCTCTTCCGTATTCCAATTTTGGCACTAGGATAGTCTTAATAACATTAACCAATTCTTTCTTTGTGAGAATATTTTTTAATCTTTTGAATAAGCACCTCAATCGGTTTAGATCAATTAAAAAATCTTCAATGGCTTCTTTAAGAGATAAATTGCTGTCAATAGTCACTCCCAGAATTTTGCAAGTACTCCCGTGGTAAATAATTTATAAATTTTAACTTTTTTAGATCAGTTTTAATTTAAAAGTGTAATTGTTATAAAAAACATGTAAGCAATTAATTCTATTAATAATTTAACACAGACTTACAGGGCTTACATGCCACTAAATGTTGAACACAGAAAAAAGTAAACACAATTATAAAACAATTTCTTCTTGTTATTTGATAATGAAATCTTCGTTTGTTCTGCCTGGAATTTTAATGAAATTTAAAATGCAAATTTAAAGCAATAAAGTTTTCAAGAAAAATATTCGTAACACCCAATACTTAATCAAAATCCATTCTATTTTGGAATTCAGACGCGAGCTGATGACTAATGTTTTCTTTTGCACACAAAGTACCAATTAAACAAAAGAAATAAAGTAAAAAAAAGAAAGAAAGAAAGAAAGCGCCAACGTATGCCCATAATTTTATTAATTTTTCCATTATATTTTTTGTTTGCTTGAAAATCAATCAACCATTTATTTTTGGCTGCTTTATTGAAACCGAAGCGTACTGTAAGAGTGTGGTTTCAAAGGCCTTCTTTGAGTAGCGTGACGAGCAAGAGCATCGCCATCGTCAAGGAGAAAAGTGGGAAGATGATGATGATGGATGGATGGATTGATGTTCGAGGCATCAGCCTTTTGTCGCTCTCGGGGATTGAGGTTCTGCAAAGATGTAAAAGAAGACGACGAAGGCTTACATGCCATTTTTCAAGGCAGACGAGAGGCAGTGTTGCTCATCCTTCTGCGCTTGGCTAACTTTTCTATTATTTTCCGTCTGTGTTTTTTTTATTTTATTTTTTTTTTACATTCCCTCGTTTCAACTGTAAAGCTCAAGGAAGTCGATAGTCGAAGAATGGTTGTCATTGCTTCTCTTGCACGGAAAAGAGGAAGAAAACCGACCGATCTCCTTTTTTTATTTCAAGAACATTTCTTCTATTATTTTAAGTAGAAGGTCGTCTTCTATGCGCTTTACAATAAGTTGTTTTTGCTTATTCCCCCTCCCCCCCTTATCGCCTGATTTCTTTTAAGGCAAACGGTAAAGATTTTCTAAGAATGGAAAACCGGAAAATGGCCTCAAACAGAGGGGGGAAATTAAAGGGATAGTATTTTCTTTAAACCTGATTGAAAATTGATGGTTGATAAAACAGACATTTCAGCTAAAGAGTGTTGTTAAAAACAAGAACTTGGCTACCGAGCGATTTGTCATTTATTAGACTTATATATCTAAATGCGCTGGAGATTTCAACTCTAGTAAATAGCTGAGAGGAAATGAATCATGAAAAATAAAATCAAATGCAACCACTGTGACAAAAGTTGGAATAATTATATTTATAAATATAAAACTGACAGATTAATAACAGGATGGACAAAGTTGTTTGATTGGACTGGCTGTTTTTTTTGTTGTTGTTAAGTATAGCAACTCTAAAATTTTTTTTTACGTAGAATGAAAATTAAATTCGGGCCACATATTTTTGGAGAAAATTGTCCTGCGATTAGAATTAAACGGTCCTTTCAATTTTATCCGATATTCGTCAGAAAGGATGTCCTTAACTGACGTGAATATAATCAAAACCTATAATTAATGCGCCATTTAGAGGAAATTTCAAAGCCAAATTGTCCTGTTACACGAAATTCGGAGAGTATTTATCGTTAATCTTCCTTTTCCTATTTCTAATCAATACATTGTGAAACGCAGAAACGTATATAAAAATATATATACGCTTGTTCTACTCTTTTTATTCTTCCTCTACAATAGCTTTTGAAATCTCTTCGTCCGTATATCAATTCAATGTCACAAAAGGCTTTGATAAATAAAGATTGCTTTTAAATATTCACCTTGAAAATGATGATCCATTTTTTTTCTCTTCTTCTTTATGTTGTAATGCTCTATTTATTAAACTGAGTTAGCTTTCCTCATTTCAAGTAAAGAAAAAGATTCTTAACTTTCTCTTCACGTGCTCTAATCTTTATATAGTGAAACAATTTTCGTAAATATTAATCAACTATTAAAATTTTCAATTAAATGAACAAAATTCTCCTTTATAAAATAAAGAAGACAAAATAATAAACAATAAAATAAAGTTCACCAATGAATATAATTACTAGAAGAACTTATAGTCGAACGAATTGAAGGCTTGAAGAATAGCAGCAGAAGATTGAAGTATGAAGAACTCGAAGAATTATACTTGTGAAAGATGAAGAAAACATTCTTGAAGAAAGAAGAGTCGATGTACTGAAGAAATGATAAAATAAAATTGAAGAATGACAAGATTAAACAGAGTATAAAAAAACCCCGACTTTGATGAAACTTTCACTATTGTCTAGCTATAACCGGCCATATCTTGAAAACTACTGAACCAATTTTGATGAAACTTAGACTGTTCCCTAAGTTGAAAGATACTTAATCCAATAAAAAAAGAATTATTGCAATTCGATTTCTAGTTTCTGAGAAATACGTGGACAAACATACATACATACATATATACAGACATACATACATACACTTAAGAAATTTGGCATAGTTGTTTAGAAGCCCACATAGACTAACATATATGAATATTGTGCAATTCCAACAATATTACGTACATACGCATCGAATTGATAACCTCCTTTTTTGAAGTCGGTTAAAAACTAGAAGCAATCTTCATGATTGAAGCTGTGTAAATTTGGATTTGTTTTTCTTTTGAAAGTTGAGAACTGGAGTGATGATAAATTTTGAAGACAACTGAAGATTTTGATAATTATACCATCACTCCAACACTCCAGTTCTCAACTTTAAAAAGAAAAACAAATCCAAATTTACACAGCTTCAATCATAGATTTCTTCCAGTGCTTCATTCTTCAGTTCTTCAAGACATCGACTCTTCTTTCTTCAAGGACGTGTTCTTCATCTTTCTCAAGTATTATTCTTCGAGTTCTTTATACTTCAATCATCTACTGTTCTTCTTCAAGTCTTCAATTCTTTCTACAAAACCCTCGTATTATATTCACTGGTAAACTTTATTTTATTATTTATTATATTAACTTTTTTCAATTTAAAAAGGTGAATTTTATTCATGTAATTAATCAATATTACATAACTCCTATGTAAATTCGTAAAAAACCTCCGTCATCTATATTTAAACGTCATCATCAGTAAAAAAAAAAGACTTATTTTGGATTTCAACCTAAAAGTCTTCTATGTTAAAAATTGGATTATCATTGGAAATCATCAGAAAAAAATTACATTCATCAGAAATAACATATTCAATTTTTATGAAAAAAAATATTATTATGAAGAAACCTAATGGATATCAAAGTACAGACATGTAAATCAAGCTAAAACAAGAAAATAAAGCTCAATGAACCATTAATATTTTTTTTCTGAGAAGAAAATAACAGTTTTGTAACCTCTCCCTCTCAGACAACAACAACAGTTCTTTGTCTTACTGCCCTGATAAATAGTTTTCACAATTGTTATAACGTCCAACCTATTCACATGTCAAAATATAAAAATATCATCAAGAGAAGACTCGAATACAAATAGTTGTTTATTCATTAATGAATAGATAGCTAATTATAACTGAACTACATTAAAGACAAGAAGAAAAAAAAATGAAATCGTCGTTGCTGTCACTGGGAGAGCATGGTGGTGGGCGAGAAGGGAAAAAAACCAGGTCAATGCTAAAGGTTCTGAGGAGGGGGGAAAAAACAACATAGGTAGGAAAAAATAAATAAAATAAAAATAAAAATAATGAAGCGAAGGAGAAGCCCCGTGGTTACTAAATGGATTAACGTGTTACGCCTGGATAATGAACAGCTATTAGATGCATTCAGCGTTTTTTGGAGGATTTAAGTTTAATCGTAACAATCTTATGAAATCGAAAAAGATGACTTAAGGAAAAGAGGGAACATTTAATAAAACCACAACAGTTAATAACTATATTCCCGTGTTTTTAACTTGTTATCCTTAACAAGCAAAAATAGAGGGAAAAAAGGCAAAACAATGAAAACGATGTTGGTGCTAAGCTCAATGTTGCTGAGCGACTTTTAAGAATTTGCTGCTGTTCATGCGACTTGGAACTTTTCGTCGTCGAGGTCAGCGACAAAGACCACGTGGAATTGTTTCAGCTGAGCGGAGAAGGGGATGTACTTGGTTGGTGGGCGAAACACCCGTCTTCTCATATTTATTTTTCTTTTTTTTTTGGCCAACAGTAGAACAGGGTTCGCCTCCAGTTCGAAAATAGGCTAAGGACAGTGAACTCATGTCCACCTCTCTGGATTTCTTTTTTTTTTTTTTTCTTTCTTGAAAAGGTATCCTTAGAAACAAAGCTCCCCAACAAAGCAAACAAGAAATTATAAAGAGAGCTGTTTTATAAATTACCACCCAGCACAGATGAGAGAAAGCATTTATTTCTTACATAATAATGACAACGGAATCCATTGTATTTGTCATTTGCATTCCTTCGCGTCACACCTGTGAGATAATTTCACCGACAAGAGAAGCGAACACCCCGACGCGAGTGAATTCTATGGCATTGGCTGAGTGAAAAACGATGTTAACATCTGCCATTATCAGAATTTATTCAGCTAAGTATTTCCGTATTTTTATTTCTCCCTTTTCTTCGTCAAACGATGGGGAAGATATCAATGAACTCGCGCTCTCAAAAAGCTCTTCAACAGTTGTAGGCTAAGAATACACATACCAGAGAAGAAGAACGATTGTACTTTTTGTTTGATTTCTGCTAATGGAACGAAAAAATCCAGTATACATTCCATTTAGAAGATCTTCTGCAAAAAATTCCCTCTTTAATGAATCCTTAATTCCAATCTCAGTCGATCGAATAGATACATTAGAATTTGGAATAATTATTAATAACCAATGTTTAAGCAGTTTATCTAATGTTGCTATCCTTTAATAACTTTGTAAAGAGATTAGGTTAATTACTTCAAAACATCAGAGCGTTGGCTCTAAAGCGAAACCTATCGGGTGTTTCTCACATACCATACATATATAGGAAGGCAAGTCGAGAAATGCCTTGTGAAAAAACATTTTCAACGTATTATTATTTGCTGTATATCTCACATTTGACGCGCCCTTAAACTAAATATCTCTCTTTTGTAGCCCTAGTTTATAAACTGGAACAGACCCTTAAAATGCTATTTTAATAATAAGAGCAAAAACGGATTACAGTTATTTCGAGTGATTTCAAATTAACAGTGCTAAGGTGCCTCGAGGAAAATGTTCATCTAAAAAAAGAATCCAATCTTCGTTTTCTCTTTTGTAGCAAAACATTTCCTCATCGCTTCTAAATTATCAGTCACGAAAGCTTTATACTTTTTCCTATAAAGAAGTTGAGAATAGAAAGGGAAAATGATGATGAAACAGGCAGCTTCGGAAAAGGGACTTTACCCATAAGAAAAGATGAAAACGAAAGATAAAGGACGAGGTTGTATCTCGGAGATCAAAGAGAAAAAGCCTTGTAACTTTTTATAAGTTTCAAGCGATCTGCCCTCATTTGAAATTTTTTTTTTATTAATCGAGAGTTAAGTAGGAAAAGAGAAAATAATAAATGAAAGCTTGTTTAATGTTTAATCTATTTAAATAAAATTCCATCGAATAAACAAATTCTTGCGCTGAAGAAATAATTTCTTATAATCCTTCATTTTCCTTCACGTAATCTTCCAATTCAATATAACACTTCATTGTTATTCAGCGGCACAAGGATGCTTAAGTAAAATAAAAACTGAGGATTCCTTGAGAATTAATGATGAAGGAAATGTTTAAAATACAAAATGAGGAGAAACATTCCACGTTGACCATTAATCCGGTGCAAAGTGGAGAAGACTGGAAACAGCGGCCAAACAGACGTTATGTAACGAAGAAAGAGGGAAAGGGATCGTCTCCATCAACTTAAGGTCAAGTTTATCGAAAAATTCAAATATATCGGTCTGCAGAAGATGAAATGGCAATTTTGTACTATTTCTTCAATTTTTAATGAGAATTCCGAATTCCGATGATATAACGTAACTCTTTCCTCCTTTTGTGACTCCGATTTCATGCGGCCGCCTTTTGCGTGATTTTAGCTGCGAGCGATGGACACACAAAGCTCGCCTCCTCCTCGTCCGCCCTCGCCCAACAACTTCCGGCTCCTGACTGGACTTGGAGTCAACAACCGACACCCAACATCATTTTTATCATCATCTCAAATTAAAATAACCCCCCCAGATTGAAGAAGAAAAATATAGAACCACTTAGCAAGAAGGAACGAACAAACCAGTTCAACGCTAACCTTCGTGCTTGCTCTTTATTATTCTCCTACTCACTCTAAATCTAAATTATTTTGTGAAAGAAAGAAAGCTGAAACGAAAGAGCATCACCTTTACGATATTAACATGACGTATAATGATAAGCACACTTAGGAAGTAGCAATTAGCGAGTGAGTGTTAATAAAGACTATTTACATATACTATATTATTACAGTAAATTCAGAGCTTTTATTCTAAAAAAAAAAAAAACCCTCAAAAATAAATAAATGAATAGGCCAACAAAGAAAATATGATCCAGTTACGTGAAAAAAATGAAGGGGGTGGGCGGAAAGTCTATTTGTATTCATCATTACGAACAAAAA
Organism: Rhysida immarginata; assembly: GCA_023313115.1. Lineage (NCBI taxonomy): Eukaryota > Metazoa > Arthropoda > Chilopoda > Scolopendromorpha > Scolopendridae > Rhysida > Rhysida immarginata. The sequence continues at coordinate 6,457,749 of JAHWFO010060970.1, forward strand.
GGAGGAAGAGAAACTCCAATGCTGAGAACAAACAAAAATGGAAAACGAAGGGAAAAACGGGAAAAAACCCGATCTCGTTTTTTAATAGCTTATCCTCCTTTGAAATTAAGAACGAAATTAAATAACAATATATAACTCTTTTTTTCAATTTCTATTTTAAGCTAATTGTAGAAGCGGGGAACATTGCAAAAGGTGCAACTGAAACCTTACTCGTTTGAACGGAGTGTTTGTGGGGTGTTACATGACGGAGTCGAAGGGTTTTTTTTGTTTTATTCTTTAAACGAGATAATTTTTTTCCTATTATTTCATTATTGTTTCCAGCCTTCGTTTCCTGTGCAACTGGATCCTTCTTTCTGAATCAATCACTCTTGAGATCTATGAATAAGTAATTAAAATCTTCGAACAGGATGTTATGAGGAAATATTCAAAATGAAAATAAATTTCTCCTCTATGCTTTCCCTTTTTGCAAAGACAAATTGCTTTGAATTATCCCTTTGTTATTCATTAGATAATTTTTATTTTAAGTATAAGAAATTTAACACCTCAACAAGATAATATAGCCAAAATAATTTCATAAGTACATGACAGGTTTATTATAAATTATTTTACAATTTAAATTCATTACGAAAGACAATTTAACAATTTTGAATCTCGAAGCCAAAAACTGGATTTTTTCAAAGATTTTGAAGTCAATGCAATATATTTTTTTACAATTTGAACACGAGAAATTTTTTGCAATAGGGCAATGATGTTGAACAAATTCTTAAACACCCATCTGCTCCTATGAAAATTTTGTAGATAAGGCAAAGGCGCTTGAAGATTGCCAATGACTGTCCAAGACTACGTTATGCTGCAAAGTTCTTCTGAGTTTAATAAAACAGTTCAGTCCAATAAAACACATTATTATTGCAACTAATACATCACAAAGAGTTGACGCAACAAAAATTAACAAGCAAAACAAAACCTGTCTTAGAAATCTAAACTAAAACCTTGAAACCAGCACTGGTTCTTTCGGACTACACTGAATCCTTCATCAGGTTGAAATTCCAATTTTTGGCTTCGAGAATCAAAATTGTTAAATTGATTTTTATAATAAACTTAGATTGTAAAATAATAAACCATAAAGGAATGACATAACCAAGTACAGAAAGGTTAAACTAAACCATTCGCGGAACCATATTTTAAATCGCCCTATGTTAATATTGTAAGTTTCTAATGGACCATAATGATCTATTAACCACGTACCTCCTAACCAATTTCGATTATTATTAATTTTACGTTATATTCATTCATGACACATCATTCCAAGTCGTTTGATATATTACATGCCATATTTTATCATTGAAAACATTTGAGGGTGTCAAAAGGGTACCATTAGAGCACGTGCCATTGTTTCGATTTCAACCATTTTCAAAATGGTTCATTCCCGGAACCATATTTATTAATTGGCGAAAATAGTAATTTATATCCGCTTCAATCTCGTCATTACGATTTGTTTGATATATTACTTAATATATCTCTCCATTGAAAATTGCTTGGTGGGGTCGTGAAGGTACCATTTGTGCACGTGTTATTGAACGAATTTAGATAATTTTTGTGATTAGTTCGTGCCATGTACCATATTTATCGACTGACGAAAACAGATTTTGAAAATCTTTCATAGCCTCGGAGGAGTTTGAGTTACAGACAGACGGACAAACAGACAGACAGACAAGTTTCCCCACACTGATAGCATAAAGCACCTTTCGGTACTTAATAAACGTCTCATTTTTTACTTAAGTATTTATTTTGGCTATAGTATCTTGTTGAAGTGTTAAATTGCCAAACGTTTGTGGAAAAGTACTAAATGATTGTAAAAAAGTACTAAATGTTTGAGATAAAGTACGAAATTTTTTTGAAAATAACATTATTTACTTCTACGAATGATTGTTATTCTATATTTTTTTCTAACTTGACCATCATTTTCATTAAAACAGCCATCTTGTCTTTTGCTATAAAAGCGTTTTAATTTTTCATTTTTTTTCAAGTAAATTTTAAAACCTCTCTTAAATTTTCAAAAATTAAAAACATTTGAAATTCCTTAACCTTTCCCTCATTTTACTCTCATTCACAAAAAACAACAATTACTATTAGAAATATGATATAGGATGTAGTTTCTATGATCCATCTATTGAATTTCGAGATACGCGTTTTAACCAAATTCTTCCAATTGCGCATTTGATTTCAATGGACAATTTCTCTCGTCATTTTCACATTCGATTTCAGAAAGGTTTTTTCCATTAAAACAGAACCCATTTGCTTAAAAGTGTTTTAGAAATATTTCGCAATTGAATGTTTAAAAAAAAAAAAACAACAACAAAAAAACAACAACCCACTAACGGATCGAATATCATGGAAATAAAAAATTGAAAAAAATTAACAACAACATCAATAAATAAATAAATAAATAAATAAATAAATAAATAAATAAAGGGCGGAATACAAGTGTAATCCGTTTTTAATTATTTTTTCCTTATATCGTAACCTTCCTTATTGACAGTGAAAACTTCTACTGATTATTCAATCTCGTTTAATAGGCTAATCAAATGACTGCTACGTCGAAACGAATGAAAAAAAAATTGTCCGAAGCTTGATGAGTCTTCTCTGCAATATTCCAAGAAGACGTTGCCAAGAGCTGCTGCGGATGGAAAAGTTTCTTCATCGCATACATTAAGGCTTCACTTCCAGCATTTAGCATGCATTTCCAGCTTTATGTTTCTTTTCTTTCTTAGAAACTAATATGCCTGATCCACTCAAGCATAAACAATAACTTACAAGAGAGCAGTTTAAATGATAATACTTGTAATGAGAAATAAGACGACTCAATGTCAAGCCTCTGTTTGTTTTCAAAGTGGTCAATTTTTATCGTTTGAGATATCTATATTAATAATGTATATTGTAATTGATAAGTATTTTATAAAGTATATAATTGGATCTCAAGTAGAATCTAGCATCATGTTTCCATTCCATGTTCTCAGTTACTAACTATTCTTCACAAAATGGATAGTAACTGAGAACAAAGGAATTATGGAGTTTATATTTTGGGATATTATTTCTCAGAATGTCATTTTCTAGAAAACTGGTTATTTGGTATAATTTCATTAAGCATGGCTTTTTAAATAATTAAACCTGAGAATGCATGCACTTTGGCGCCAAAAAAATAAAAACAAACCCTTGACAGAATATCTAAAAAACGCCTTTTATGCAATTTCCTTCCAGAAGATCATTTCCAGTTTTTACTTTATTGTTGCATTTCTATTAAATTGCAAAGATTCAAATGATTTATCAAAATATTTAGAATGGCTTATATCTGTTCCTCAATCTACGGGAATACACAAAGAAAAGACAATGCCACTTCAGTAATTGCAAAGAATCTCTATAATTGCAAAATTATGGATCAGAAAGCTTCAAGCGTAACACATTTGTATCAATGGAGAGTTCATCCATCCTTCACGAAAGAACCCAAAATGAAATATTCCAAGGAGAAGAAACAGCAACAAAAGAGACTATAATTATCCAAAACTTTTGCTTTTAATACAGAATCCAGTACCGTTTTGTAATTTTACAGACTTTTGTCTCTAATTGGGTATACCTGAAGCAGACTGGAATCCATTTCACGTGGATTTCAAATGTGTAATTCCACAGAAAGAGATAGCGAGGGAATCCTTCTTTGTCCCAACTAAATAATTGACCTCGTTCCCCTCTTGTAGGCCATTCGCGTGAATGCTACAAACAAACACACAATCACACGCGCTTACAGATATAAACTTTTTTTTTTTTTTTTTTTTTTTTTTTTACGAGTATACACGCACAAGTTTTTTTTTAAAAAAATTTTTTTTGAATTGCTATGTTAAGTCTTACCGAATTCATCTTCTTCTAGCGCAGATTCATCAGCTGATGGGAAGAGTGTGGAGTGTTGGTGGGCATGTGGAGGGTGGTGGTTGTGGCCGAAGTAATGATGGTGAGCACTCATGTCGCGCGCCCGTACTCCTCGTGGACGGGCGGCGAAGCGACCGAGAAAAGGGAAAGGCGCACGCTGCTATCCAGCACGGCAGCGCGCACGCCGATTCATGTGGCAAGGCAACAGGTGTCTGTCTGTGGGCTGAGTGTGTGTTTTTGTGTGTGCCACTGCTGGCCTACAAACGCACGGCGCCTGCGCTCTTGCTATCACGTGCATCGTCGACGTTCGTTTGAAGTTTTTACGGGACGTCGTGATTTTTATCGTAAGGGGAAAAAATCTATTTATTTAGCGTGAATACTCCGAGATAAATGTTTTTGAATCTGTCGAAATGCAATTAATCGAAAATGAGATTATGTTTTCCCTTCTAAGGAGAAAACGATTTCTCTCTAAAACGTTGCAATATTTTAGTAAAAATCTCAATGATTCGAATCATATCATTGCAAAACTCAATCGAATCGCAGCTGAAACGGATACTTCTGAGTGTAATTTAACGATCTCATTAACTTGTTAGTAACTAGCAATTCTAGAGCCCGTATTGATGGAGTAATTATAATTAATTAAAATTTATTCGTGAAAAAATAAAATAATCGAAAAAAAAAGAGTATCCGTCAGTTTATGACTATATTGTTTAAATTTTTTGATTATCCAAACCATGTGACGAACATTCTTCTCGCGCTTTAAAAAGACTCCAACGCTGGAGTTTTCCATCCGGTTTTCCGGGAACGCTTGAGAACTATGAACATTGAGTAGGCGTTCCGCAAAATGTCTTGCTAAGATATGATATTTTTGGTTTGATTTACATCTTTTTTTAAAATATGATATAATTTTTTTCCCTACAAAACTAATAACATAAAATTGATGAAAAATATATTAAGAAATATGATTTTTACGAAGCATTATCGTAACCGAAACAATATTAAAATTTTTCAAGTACAGTATTAACAAAATAAAAAAAAAAACAACTTAAAAAACTCTCGAAAATAAACTTCAATTTATTTTTTGTAAAAAATTTTAGATATTGAAATCGAAATTTTTAAATATTTTTGTTACAATTTTTTTGAAATTATCATTATTATTTTGTAATTTTTTTTTTTTTTTGTTTTGTTTATAGGCCATTTTTTCCACACAAGCCCTGATGGGGCTTCGGAAATTGGGTACTATTTTTGCTTTTTGATGGAAAGGAATTTGGTTTTTCCTTTTGATTTGTCCTTTGAATTTTGATGTTAGTGTTGTACATGTAGATTTAAAAAAAAAATTATTATTATTGTTATTGTTGGGGAGGCCTTGGCCTGGTGGACTTTCACTGAACACAACTTCTGTGAAGTTAAGCTACATCAGGCACGGCTGGGTACTGGATGGGCGACCATCAGTGATAGTCTATCTTCACGCCCTTCCGCCCCCCAGCAGTCGTGAATGCAGGTCCATCTAGGGACCCAACTCATCGGCCTCCGGCCTTACAGGCTCTGGATGGACGTATTGGATCCCAATTTCATAAATAAAATAAATAAATTATGTATCAGCGGCAAACCAAGCAGAGATATACACAAATTTACGGCACTGGGTGGCCAGCTCTCCCCCTAACCAGGCAAAAACCCAAAATAAGAGTTAATGAAAAACATAATAAAAAAAAGAAAATTAAGACGAAAAAAAAAAGAAAGAAGGCACATTACATCAAAAAATGTCAAAGTCATAATTGTTAGTATGCAAACGACGATTATTAAAAATGTTAATAATTTTGGATACAGGATCAATCTAGCAAGGTTTTATGTTTTAGTCCTAGAGCAGCAAACAATTCTGGAGAACCAGTAAAAATTTTATTTTTAAAAAATAAATATTAAAATTATTAAGTTACGAAAAATATTATAATATACCTCGACTCAAAACAAAAAAACTAAAATTTAATTCCATTTCTTTAAAAAAAATTAAATTAAATAAAAATAATTTATTTTTGAATTTTGAAAATGTCAATGTGTTCAATAACGTTCAACCTTTTTCTTTAAATTTACTTGGATGTTGATGTCTTCATGTGGAATTTTTGATGTTGAAAGTCACATTGCAGATGTACGCAAATAAATGTCGAACACCATCTAAGAATCATTTGAAGTTCTTTTGACCTTTTTTTTGAGGTCTTCGATGTGGATTCTATGATCTTCTTTATCGTCGAATTCTTTTGAAATTGTTTGAAGATAAACGTTTTCGGATATAACTATTTTTATATATATCCTTCTTGAGATCCAGAATTATTTAAACAGGCCCAGAATCGAAGACTTTAAAAAAAAAAAAAATAAAAAAAAAAAACAAAAACACTTCAAAACATTCTTAGATAACCATTTGCCTACATCTTCAATATGACTTGCGAAATTTTAAAAATTCCACATGAAGACCTCAACATCCAAGTAAATTTAAAGAAAAAGATTAATTATTGAACATTTATGAACTTGATACTGACATTTTCAAAATCCAAATAAATTGTTTTTATTAAATTTAATTTTTTATAAGAACCTGGAATTAAATTTTAGTTTTCTTGTTTTGATTTAGGTTTATTATAATTTAACTAATAATTCTAATAAATTTCCACCTCAACATTCAACTTGGTTACTAATTTTGATATATTTTAATTTTTGAGAAATTTTTGAAATTTTCATATTTTGGTAACATTTGAAAGCAAATTGCAACCATTTCACGACTATTTATCTTTCTACGAGCATATTTGAAGTTCATTAGAAAATATCATTCGTAGAAGAAGCTATGTATATAACTGAAAATATGAAAAAACTGTGCTTAAATGCAAAAACTTAGTTTTCTTGCCTCTTTTAAATCTGAAATTTTTTAAAAATAAATTAAACATAGGGAAAAAGATCTTATATTTAATTAATAATGAAAATATTTTTTAAAATTATAACAAATAATAAAATATTATTGTTATAACGTCATGTATTGATAAATAATTATTAAACTTTTAAATTTAAATAATTTTGCTAATTTTAGTTTAGTTTAGTTTGGATATCATATAAACTGTGAAAAAGAACTATAAAAATGCACGTATATAAAAATATAATTATAAAAAAGCGGAGAAAGTCTATATACCTGTAAGAAGGAAACAAAATGTACATCAGAAAAGTGAGAAGATTGAAAAACCCCTTTTATAAAAGTGACAACTAGACTCTTTCAAATTTCATTTTATTTTTTTAAATTTAATTGTTTTGTTTTGTAGATATTTGTGGACCTTTAAATAAGATTTTGTTTCTTTTTTTTAAGTAAAACAAAGAAATAAAATTAAATACATTTTTATTTCTTTCTTTTACTTTTTTATCTACTCAATTTCTCAATTTTAATATGCAAAATGAATAAACTGTTCTCTTGATAAGATTTCGAACCCGCAGCTTTTGTTTCTACTGACTTGTCCCCTAACCAATTCGGTCACCGGGCCACCATTGAAATCTATGTTGTTGTTGTTTTTTTCTCAGTCCATAAGGTGATGGGAAGGTAAACGTCGCCGTATACTCTCCGAAACCTCAAAAAGAATAATAACATGTACGAGGCAATCAGTAGAATGAGGTGAATGGAGAATTCAGCCCTCAATAAAGTAAAAGAAAGAGAGACGTAACACTGCTCTCTGGGCTCAGTCACAACTTTGGATATAATTGAAGGTGAAATAAGAAAAATTACTGACATCGAGTAAAATGAAATCAGGTTAAAAATCGGGAGTCCTTTCGGGTCAATGTGTCTTGACCTATTGTCTAGTGGAGAAGTACAAAGACGAGTTGAATAAGTAGACTACAAATCATGAGGCCTCCTTCGTTTTTTCACTCAGTGAAGCTTCTTCTAGCGATATTGAAATAAACCTGTTTCTTCTTAACTAAATTTGTGAACTAACTAATTTTTATTTTATTTTTTTGCAGTCGTATTGTTCTATGGAGATTTTTAAATGGTACGTTTTGTATATTTTAGAAAATTGCGGCTAGATTTTAAAGCCAATTAAACAACGCAATATTAATCTGAAATTATCAGAATTTAGTTCCAAACATTTATTTTTAAGTATAGCGAATTAAGTAAGCACTCCACGGTCATGCATTCTTCATACAATGCCTTTTGTCATCTTTTCCCCGTCTACTTTATGTTTAAAAATAAATTAATAATGACTAACTTAAAAGATGACCGAATGCAAAATTACCTATAATCCACATTCGAATTCGTCGAGCAACATTTCCTTTTTTAAACTCCAATGACTTCCCGTAGGAGCTAATTACATCCCGGTGTTTCTCACGAACTCTTCATAAATCCTCACGAATTTTCTCTCCCTTTCCATCAGCATCCAAGGCGATTCATCTCCGCTCAAAAAAAGCCTTCAAACAGCCAATGATGTAAAGATACAGACAGAAAAAGCACGACGAATGCACTCGTTCTTTAAAGGGTCCCCTCAGAAGAAGGTTAGAAGAAAGCAAGGTCGACATTTCGAACTTTTCCTTATCGTCCGAATTCCGTTTGCCATTCCTTTTGATCAGTGTCTTTCTTATGTTCAAGGGCGTTACACTCTTGAGGAATATGCGATGTGTGGGCTTATTTACTAGGATATTATAAAAAACGTAAATGATGTGGATGGCAATGTAGTTAAACTGCCCATAAGCAAGGTAATACTGAAGTAGAAGCAAAATTAATGAGGCAGTAAAAACAAAAACTTTTTGTAATTAAAACGATTTACATCCTATATATAACCTTGTTTTATTTTAATTGCAATCTTTTTAGCTGGTATAATAAAATATTCTAAGATTTTGAATTCGAGCGTTATTCGTTCATATTAGTTCTTCTTCCGGTTTTCTAGAATAATGCCTTAAGCAATTCAATAGATATGTCTTCGCTCAAGAATTTCTCCATCAGATTTGACAAAAACTCGAATAAATTATCCTTGTAAATATTTTTATATAGTTGCTTTCATCTCCTGTAGAGCAGAAATTATCAATAATCAAACTGTACAATGATTTATAATCATCTTTCATCATCAAAATGTATCAACTATTTCAGAAACAATCCTGGGACAAACTGACTATGACAAAATGATCTTCCACTCATAAATATGCATAAATATGTATGACTCAGCATTTCATTTCCATTGCGGATTTACATAGTTATTGATCGCTTTTCAACCTTTAATATCAGCGCAGAACGAAAACGATTGATATTGCATCTCCAAACCACGTGATATAAAGGAAAATTTTTACAGCACATAATGTTATTATGTCATTGGAATAGGGTTGGCTTCTATTTAAAAAAAAAAGAAAGGAAACTATGACACAATCGTAGAGTGTGACGGAAATGAGTGAATTGCAGTCGGAGTCCAGATCACTCGCAAGAAAGGAAGATAAAAGAGTTTTGATATTGAAATAATCACCTGAAAGGAATTCATTTGTTAGTATAAGGAAGGTGAAACCTAGCCACAATGTTTTCTTTGGTTTATTTATCCCAACGAACTGAATTTTAAACGGTTCAAGCAAACGCTTAGAAAAGTTGGGAAAGGTTGTTTCTAGGAAGGAAAAGGGTTGATAGAGAGCCAGTCGGGCGTCTTTTGGTAATTTCAAGGTTACGACCATGACTTTTATATATTTATTTATGCTTTATTTCTTTTATAAAGCAGATTTCTGTTATAAATCCAAATCCAGAAAGAAGAGAGAGAAAAGGAACTCGTAATATTTATTTTTCTGATAGCTCCCCAAACAAAGTAACCCACCCATAAAAATATAAATCTTAATAATGGAAATTACTGTAATCAAATAGTTCATTAACAAAAACAATTATAAAAAACAATGTTTAAAGGCTACTTTCTTTGATTTGAATATTTCTTCAAGTGTTTGTTAAAACGCCTCTACACAAATAGGATGAGCAAGCTCCCATTAACGAGGGATTACAAACGTCATCAAAAAGCAATTCAAACTAAGTCAGGTATAAGCTAACTCACTTTCAAGTGGAAAACTAATTTATTCCTCACCTGGGATTTCAAACGGCTAACCTTAATGAATCTGCATTTCCGGCAATTTATAATAATGTTTATATAATTATTTCTTATATAAAAGTTTTTTAACGACTTAAAAAAACAATGAAACGTTCATATTACTTAAGAAATTTATTGTTTTCACTTTTTTTTTTTAAAGCTGTAAGATAAAATTAAAAAGATTCGTATGGAAGCTTCTCAGTAATTTAGTCAATACCGAATCCACCTTAAAGAAATTTGAACCGTAGTATCTCATAGTTGTTCTTATATTTGATATTTTCCATTGTTTTGAATTGATATCGAATTTTAAGTTTGCATTGCAGAAAAGGTTTAATTGTATATTAATTAGGTTCAAAAATATTTACATGTTTCGCCTCAAATTAGCAATTTGTATAAAGAGGGCACGGCTTATTCTTAGATCTTATTTTAACGTATATTATTAGTTCGCTGTTGATTAAAATCGTTTAGTTCATCATGAATCCGTGTCATTCTCCTCGGTGAAATGAGTGGACTTGGGGTGCGGCATTTCCAGTCCCTTCTTCCGTATCTTGCCGAACTTAAAGACGAAAAGGCGAGTTTGCCGCCGAAAGAAAAATTGCTTTTCTTCTTCCTCTTGCTTCCCTGCTTCCATTCCATGCTTAAAAGGCATATTTTTCTACGAACGTGGGAGGATAGGCTTGAGAGAAGAGTATAGCATCTTCCTAGCAATCCCTGAGCTATTGAGGCCAAGGTGTATCGGCCTGGCGAGATCGCCGGGATCGCAACCTTTCACATCGGCAACGAAAAATCACTTCCTCATCCACCCTTTTGGTTAGCAAAAGAGAGAGAGAGAGAGACAGACAGCTGCGTAATTTCTGTCATCTAGGGGCATCAAATGGAGATTGGACACGCCACCTGAGAACTATAGAGCTCCCCCTAACGATATTAATTATTTATCAATTATTATCTATGATTCTCAACACCTTTGATTAAAATTTACGCTAGCCATTGCGTGAAGCCGAACTCACCTCTTTAGGAGTAGGTGTACATTGAAGCGTTCATAAACATACTGCAAACGAGATAATTGTCAAAATTGGTAGTTTTCTTTCTCTCCTCATGTGATATTATCTGGTTCAAAACACCGTCATATACTTTTAAAAAAAGGATCCTCAAATTGTAAGAATTACGCAGCAAAATAAGAGCATTATATAATAACTAAATCGCAATGTAAAGGCTTCTATTATTTTAAATGCTACTTAACGTTGTTTGGGAAAAAAAAATATTGAAAACCACCTGGTTTCGTGTCGATTTTATCACAGCAAGTACTTAGAGTAGTCCACTTTCAGTGGAAATGAAAGCGACGACACCCACAGATTAACGAAACCAGTCTACATTGAAAAACAGGCTTTAATAAACAGACCTTTACGTTGATTTAGAGCAAATAATAGTATTAAGATCAATTGAAGTAGTTTTATTAAACACTTGATAATTATTAAGGCTTTTTAGAAATGGTTTTCTGTTTCCTATCGAAATTTCCTTACTACTCAATTCATTACATAAAACTCATTTATCGACTATTGGAGAATCGATTAATTATAGATATCCACCACAACATACATGCAGAATTATCGAAGCAACATAATGTTTATTCCTGATAACGTTTTTACTTAGACTTATCAGTACGATAATAAATAATATGAAAATTAGGAGGAATGTAATCTTATCTGTCAAAATTAGTTTATGTTTAGATATTGTATATATAAATAGAAATCAAAGTAGGAGGGGAGGACTATGAGGTCTTCAGTGTTAATGACTCACTCATTTAGCTTATGAGACGAAATTGAAATGTATGTATGTAGCCAACACTTCGACATATTAAAAAATGATTATACAGAAATTTATGACCTAACCAAAAGTTTTTATTGGAATTATATCGTTTGTAATTCATAAAAATTTAGTTCAATTATAATTATCAGATTTAATTAAGGCTTTACAATACAACAAGATGTAAATTGAATATGACATGACTAGTTTCCGCTTTTATTCCCGCCTTTCTCAAGTGTGCATACGAGAGGAATTACGTCAGTTTATTTTTAAAAAAAATAGAACAGTGACAGAGTGATAAGATTAAGAGAAGCTGTAACAAAGAAAAAATTTTTGAATTAAGAAGTCACGGAATCGATTTATATCGATGATAACAATGAGGATGGTTTAAAAAGGAATAGCAACTAGTCACGTTAATCGAAAAAAGTTTTCTTCTTAGAACAACTATCAGAAGGTCATCCCATTTGGAGAATAGAAGACTGCACAAATCCTAAAATATACAAACGTATCTCAGACCTACATAAAAAACGGATTCTAAATTCAGAACAACATTTCGATGTATAGTCGGTTTCCTATTTTAGTGGACAAGTTGATTGTTAAACTGAAATAACAAACTATTAATCAATCAATCCTTCATTTTTCAGAATAATCTGAGAAATTATAAATGGAAACTGGAGATTTTTAACACTGTTTTTCATATGACTTAAATTCAGAAGTAATATAAAATACAGAGTGTTAAAAAATCTCCAGTTTCCATTAATAATTTCTCAGAGTGTCTCATACCAAGCTTCAATGATTGCTGTTTTTCAGGGCATCTACAGTGTTATACGGCTGGCCATCTTCATAGACTTTTCATACAATCATAGGTTCTCAATTGGATTTAAATCCTGATTTCTTGGTGGCCACATCATCAGGTTGACTTTTTTTTTGATGCTAGCCACTGTTTTGTGGCAGGGTGCATTATTCTGCTGTATGATCCAAGAATAACCGCAGTTTAAGTTGAATAGGGTAAGGCAGAGTCTTGTAAGTCTCCTGATACATTTTCAAATTCATTTTGGACGTGATGAAAGCGAAAGGAGTTGTTCCATTAACCCCAAAGCCTCCTTATATCATAACTCTGATTAAATAACACTTTTTGTCTTTACGAATATCATGCCAGTAACAACATAACCAAGAGATGTTTAGACATTTTAGGTATATTTTAGTTCTCGGAAGATGCTAACACTTTTCAAAGAGCTTTGCGTTTCACCGGAAGAGTCAGACTCGTGGCAGTCTTGGATGTAGAGTGTCCTATTTGACTTTGATCAGTTTTTTGTCACGGAGCGTCAACTTAGGTTTAGGTTCACGCTTCTTTGCTGCTGATTTTGAGTTGGTCCGTTGAGAAAGGCAGCAATTTCCCGAATCGACTTGCCACACATTCTCTTAATACAGAAATTTTGCTTTTTTCTTCATCAGACAGCTTGTTGCCATTTTGTGTTCTGATAGTTTTCTATCAAGCAGTGAATGTACGTTCTTCCTCATAGCCTAATGAAACCAACCTTTGACTTCATTTGAAATATCTGATAGTTTTTGTTACGTTGAAGTACACTACCCTATCAAAAGTCATGGGACAACCCTGATTTGAATGAAAATGAGACATTCCTTTGCAATTTCACTGTTGGCATTCTTCCCAGCATTACATAACAGAGAGCTTTCAGACTTCCAAAGAGGTACAATTGTTGGGTGCCATCTCGCAGGCAAAACTGTTAGAGAGACGTCAACCATCCTAAACATCCCGAAATCGACCGTTCACAACGTCATCCGGACATGGAAAGAGAAAGGCACCACAAGTGTTCCGCCTAGGACTGGAAGACCCAAGATCATGTCGGCTAGAGACCAAAGGGCTCTTCGTAAAGTGGTTACTGCAAACCGTCACACATCGCTTGATGGACTGACAAGATATTTCATAGAGTCGACGGGAACAACTGTGAGTACCCTGACTGTTCGCAGGGAACTGCATGCAATGGGTTTTTATGGCAGAGCGGCAGCCCACAAACCTCACATTAGCACCAGCAACGCAGCAAGGAGATTGCATTGGTGCAAAGAGGTAAGACATTGGACTCTGGATCAATGGCGAATGGTTGAATGAGTCCCGCTACACCATCTGGCAATCGGATGGACGGATTTGGGTATGGCGAACGTTATCTGCCAAGCTGTGTTGTGCCCAAGGTGAAGTTCGGCGGAGGGTCGGTGATGGTGTGGGGGTGCTTTTCATGTTATGGGTTGGGTGCAATCGTTTCTGTGGACGGACATCTAAACGCAGAGCGTTACCGAGACATTCTGGACAACGCAGCACTCCCATCTCTCTGGATGCACTTTGGCAATGGCCCTTTTCTGTTTCAGCACGATAACGATCTTGCCATAAAGCAAGGGCTGTAGGCACATGGTTTGATGAAAAGGGTGTTCAAGAACTTGACTGGCCTTCCCAGAGCCCCGATCTGAATCCCATCTATATCTGTGGGACGTGTTGGAACGTCGATTGCGCGCTTGTGCGGAACGCCCGAAATCCGTGACCGAACTGTCCAAGACACTTATAGCAGAATGGCGAAAATTACCTGTCGAAACGTATCAAAAACTTGTGACAGTATGCCCCAGAGAGTAGAAGCTACTAAAGGTGGACCAACAAGATACTAAAATATGTATATTTTTGAGTGTTTCTATTAAAGTGATGGTGTCCCATGACTTTTGATAGGGTAGTGTACCTGTCTACTAAATAAAAAAAACAGTGTTTTCCCAAAAAAGCTCGTTTTTTTACCATAAATATCTGAAATTATACGTTCGTTTGAATTGTAGAATTTTAAGTATAAGTTGAGTGCTCACCTATCCACTAAAATAGGAAACAGGCTTTATATCCAATTTTCGGTCAATTACGTGATCTGCTAACGTGACTAGTTAACCATCCTCATTGTTATCATCAATATAAACCAATCCCTTGATTTTTGTAACTCAAAATTTTTATTCCTTGCTACGTCTTCTGTTAACCTTATCATTCTGTCTCATATTTTATAAAAAGTAAGCTGATGTAAATCCTCACTTAGGCACACATGAGAAAGGCGGAAATAAAAGCCGAATTTATAATCGCATCAAATTCAGTTTGCCATGTTTTATTGTAAGGCGTCAATTAAATTTGTAAAAAACTGCAATACAAAGACCGATTCATTACTTTACATTTTAATTCATCAGAATTATTTTTTTAAAGAATTGCGCTTTTCATATATTCACCATGTACGTTGGAAATTTAAGCAAAAGATAGGCTATTTTTGGAAAACATTTTGAATACTTAATAAAATTTGATCTTTGTCAATATGATGTTGTCGACCAACGTAATGTAAGTAAGTTAAATAAAAAAGTTGGTAGAAATGTCTCACATTCAATTAAAATAACAATTAATAACTCGTCGTTTTATTTTTCTTCTATTGTTCTTGAGCATAGAAAACAAATTAAAACATCTCTTATTTTATAAATTAGAAAATTGATCATTTATAGACTAGAAAGTTGAATACATTACGAACAATGATGAAAGTCTATTCATTGAGTATCAACAGATCATTTAAATCACCTTTTTGATTTTGGAGGGACGCACAATGAATTGTTTACAAAGAATTTAATTAAATACCCTGAAATGACGATACAAATTGGAGGTGCTGACAATTACTCGTTAAAAACTTTTCCCCGTGAATAATGTTCGCTTTCGATGCAATTCAATAATGCAAAAAGAAACTAGTAAACCGGGCCAAAGAAATCATTCTGATGATCGGTCAAAACTAAAGAGGGGCGATCAGATGGGTTGTTTTTTTTTTTAATTTTAAGTGAATATCGATTAATCACTTAAAAGAGAACAAGTTTTGTCAGATGGTAAGAAAAACACTTAAATAAAAAAAAAACTCTCAAAGAAAGGTCGTTTTCCCCCTTTTCGTCATTTGCTATTTAAAGACGAGTTTTCAAATTATCTTTCATAACGGTTATCGTATAACACAAGAGGAAAACAAACGCGTTTGATAATGGGTTATTCGGGGAATTTTGCACCCCCCCCCTCTGTCATCCCACTACTTATAGCTTTACCAGCCTATGATGATTTCCTATTGGACAGCATCGAAATCTGATCGATCGGAAACGTAGCAAAGAGCAACGCTACACCATCATCCGGGGCTCTTCCACTGATTGCAGTACGTTTCAGCGAAACTGAAGGGCGCGAACGAGTTATTATTAAACCACGTGACATCCATTAGTCGTCATCTTTTTTCCTTCTTGTATGTATATAGTCAATATTTACGCTTTTTCATGACTGTTTATTCAACTTTCTGAGAGAGAAAAATCGAGATCAACAGCTGAGTACTGATGCGTTTTTGAAAATAATTGAATACTTTACATATGGTTGCACAGAGTAATAGCATTTATAAAGAATCGTTTTTTCCTATGACGTGTCTCTAATACATGTATAATTAAAAGATACACTTTCTAATCAAAAGCAAATAGACATAGATCGTTAGCCGACCTGTAACACAACTTACATTCTTCTGGGAATTTTTTCAACCAGACATTGGTAAGTTGCTCTGGAAAGCCCCTCCGTTCCTTCTTCAACAGGTGATGCTTTGGCAGACAGGGTTGCATGCTATTCATTCCACAAGGGTTATATATCTGTATTATTTGTAGACCGAATCAGTTCTCCAATCCTTTACCATTAAACCAATCCTGCATTGACCTTGCTTTGTGGAGAATGCATTGTCATGGTAATACAGGAAAGACCTTTCTCCGAACTATTGCTGGAAATTGGAAGCAGTGAACTATCAAGGAAATCCTGATAGATGTCCAGTTTGATCATTGGCTTGTTCATCTTTGAAAATCGAGAGTATTCTTACTCGAACATTAGTGCCTGTATTTCCTCCCATGTACTTAGAAATCATGTAGCTACTGCTAAATCATTGCTATTGAATATTTGTATACCATGCATTTCAGCTTGCAGCGATCCCGTGATCTCGCAGTTCGGGGATAGGCTGTTCTTGCTTCTGCGGTTTCCATTTCACAATATCATCCATTGCTGATATAGCAAGAAAGTTGCAGTTAGGTTTCCCAAACCGACTTGATGCATAAACTGTCCATTCCACTATCCGTCTTGATATTCTCATTCTTTTACTGTAGACTTCATTTTATAATTTACGAGATGTATAGTGCCTTGTATGACCACCTTCCCAATCTAAGCGGTGTCTGGCCATTTTCAGACAGTATATTATTTTCATAAATTCGCAGGAAAATTCGAAAAATATAATTTTGGGCAGGTAATTACTGGAAGGTACCACCTAATGGTAAATTTAAAAAAAAGTGAACTCTATTACAATACCTACAAAAACTGTATAGACTTATTCAGTGCAAAAAAATGGTTATGTCCATTTTTACTCAATGCAAAATTTCTTTTATAATATACTAGAGTACCCTGCAACCCGTTGCGTTGGAAACAAAAAGCAGAAGCCGGAATGTTAGAGCAATTCTTTCCCTCCTTACTATAAATACAGTTTTGAGGGTACATTCCTCCCCCCCCCCCCCCCCTGGGTGTTGAGTATGAAACATACCTAATTTTTGTAAGTATACTGCAAGAATGAGCACGCTAAATTTCAGCTTCCCACCTATATGGAAAGTGGGAGAATTAGTGCTGAGTCAGTGAGAGCCTTTTATACATGTAGATAGATTGTCCCCTGCGGTTTCACCTTCTTAATGTCAGGCTTAAAACAAAGCAAACAACGACGTCACAATTTGCTTAACGCTGGCAAAAATCCCATTCGGCTCCAGGTAAATTGAATGTTAAAAATAAAGTACAATGGAAAAGAAGAAAGTAAAATAAAATTCCTTTCTTAAAGAGCCCCAAGAAACCAAGAGAAACATATTATGACTGTTTTCAAATTTCAAGTTTGTAGGCTTCATAGTATTGGAGATTTCGTGATGAATGAATGAGTGTAGGTTTTTCGCTTTTAAATACAGGGTTTCAAATAAAGTGTAACAATGGAATATCTGGAGAAATACACATAGGATCGAAAAAGCAAAAAGCACGTGTTTAATATTTTTCAAAAAGATACCCAATGATACAAAACTCGACCCCCCACCCCCTCCCTGGGTGGGGGAGGGGTAATTCGCAATCTTAAATAGGAACCCTTATTTACAATGCTATTTTCAGATTGTACACAACATTTGAAAAATGTTTTATTCTTGGTCCAACCATTTAGGAGATAGAGGCACTGAAAATGTGAAACTTTTAAAGTTTTGAACCCAATTTTATCGATGAAGACAAAGAGATAGAGGGTGGTTCTTAGAAATATTCCTGTTTTACTTTTTTATGGTCTTTAAGAATCCAAAGTCACAATTTCAAATATCTAAAAAAATTTAATACCCAAGCACAGACTCTGCTTATGAACTAAAAAATTTTGGATTTTAGAAATTCTGACTTTAGATTCTTAAAGACCATCAAAAAGTAGAATAGGAATGTCTTTAAGACCCACCCTCTATCTCTTTGTCTTCATTGAAAAAATTGGGTTCAAAACTTTAAAAGTTCCACAATTTCAGTGCCTCTGTCTCCTAGACGGCTGGATCAATTGAAAAAAATACCAAGAAAAAAAACATTTCTCAATATTGTGTACAATCTGAAATACCATTACAAATAGGGGTTCCTATTTAAGATTTCAAAGTTACCCCCTCCCCCACCCTCAATGGATGGAGGTGGGAGATCTAGTTTTGTTTCATTGGATAGTTTTTCGATCCGATGTGTATTTCTCCAGATATTCCATTGTGGTACTTTATTTGAAACGCCCTGTATACAGATTTTTAACAAAATAATAATAACACAAGATCCAAATCATGCAATCCAAGCAACAGCCAAAGCGTTTCGGTAATAAAACAATTCGTACGAGCAGAAAATAACTGAAGAGGAGAAAACAACAAGAATATGTAGCAGAAAAAGGGCCGTATTCACCAATCCGTGTTTTCTTCTACTATGTATTCTGTATTCTTGCTATTTTCTCCTCTTTAGTTATTTTCTACCCGAAATGATGGTGTTATTACCGAAACGTGCCGGCTGTTATTAAGATTCCTACCTTATTGCAATATTTTGATCTTGTGTTTTTATTGTCTAGTTCCTTCCAATATCGACCATTATGCAGTTGTTATATTTCTAATCCATGCTTTAAATTTTGAGCTTATTGAATAGAATTCAAAAGAGTTATCTATTGTTTAAAAATGGTGACTTTAATGTTGAGAGGTCGGACTTTGCGGACAGCAATTCTTTGGCATCCAAATTGAAAATTTACTCAGAATTGCAAATCTAAATATATTGAAACCGAATCTTATATATTGAAACTGAAATATATGAAACTAAATTAATAAAATATTTCAGTTTCAATATATATAGCTCTTTGCAATTCTGAGTAAAGACCTGATATTTATAAATAATATTTGAACTTAACTTTTTAAATTAGTTCCTCGTTACATTAGAAAGGAATATTTAGAACCTTACATATTCAAACTAATTACATTTCTTTTAAATCTTGTGACGAGGAATGAGTATTTTCTTTCCTCAAAAGAAGGGAATGAGTTTGAAATATTAATCAATTATATGATGACATAAGATCTGAATGATCCTCAAAGGGAATGTCATGGTATTGTGTTATTCATTCACAATCTGGTTAGACGTCTATTAACTGCTTTCCAATGTAAAGCGTTGAACGAATGGATGACTATAGCTGTCCTGATGAAACGGGTTTCATTAAGATCTTAATGGACAGATCATAATGAGACGAGGCTCGTTTTCCTTTTATTCACCGTTTCGCAACCATGCCATGTTTTTCAAGCACCTGTCAGACAACGAGGCTTTTATGCCTGAACAATCTAGTCTATATTTACCGAGAGAAAGTAATTTACCATTATTGTAATCCAATATCTAATGGGACATAATATTTCTTTGTAAATAATCAATGAATGCCACTATGTTATTATAATATGCCTTAATATGCAAGTAGGGTATTATAATATGCAAGTAGGGTATGCCTTAAAGCAAACTAAATGAAAGTTTCGGCATTGTATAAAGAACTTTCATTATAGATCATATAATAACGTAAATGAGTGTAATTTGTTATTAAGAACTCTAGCCAATCGTAACTGTACAATCTAAACAGGTTCAACAATGAAAACATAAATATTCTGCGGAAAAAACCCGAACGTCTCGAGTATCAGTTTATAAGCTATTGCGCTATGATTCAAGGCCAAACTTACGTATTTGATGAGGGACTAGTGGAAAACCACTATTAACAACATCAACATTATCACCAGTTTAACAGCGTAAGTTGGCTTTACACAACTTCGAGGTTGGTCTATGACTTAGAAACACCATGACTTCTTTCTAAAAGTATTCCGAATTGATATATATTCCACAAAAAAGTGTATTTATCTGCAATTACTTTTTCAATAAGAATGAGATCTTATCTAAACCATTCATTCAAACACTAAAATCAAAACATGTTTTCACCAATAGGGGGAAAACCAAGTCTAGCGTAAACAACCTTTTAGCAGTTTCGAAGTATAATTATTATTAAATGATGAAGGATTTCCTTTCTTAAAAACAACATCATGCCATTTTCCCATGATATTAGTGGAAAATAGTCTTTATTAAAAATCAAAAATTTTAATATTAAAAACTTTGTTGAGGCACGGATTGAGGCAAGAAACCCTCCAAATGTATAATTTCATTTGCTTCTGCTACTTGCTTTTTCGGAGGAGTTAGCTGTACAAAATTGATCACATACCTATAGACGGAATTTTATTTTCAAAATTTAACATGTGAACCTACATGAAGATAAAACAAAAAGTTAATGAAACAGTAAATACCATGCGCGATAAAGGGATTCATTTTGTATCTCTTTCCATTTCGGAAAATTTTCTTCACATCTAAAAGAGTCTACTAGATTCTATTCTGTTTTCAACTTTTTTTGCTCTACTTATTTACTGAAAAGTAGAATCTGGTCTTAAGAATTATTCTGTTTCATGCTCTAAGCATCAAGGTAAGTTCCTACGAACCTCAACCAAAATCAGTAATCTAATCTTTCAGTTGGCAATGTCCACAAGAAAACTGACGAGCAAGAAAAAAATGACCAAAAGAGAACCAACTTAAGCGTAAAACTATGAAAGGACTAAGGTTTTTAAATTATTCACCGCCTAGATTCTGATAAAAGTATACAGATAACCATCCATTCAAACTAATATTAAACTTGCAATTAACATTTGGAAACAGTTGCAACGATTAATTGTAGCTATTGGCCAACCGTAGTTGTAGCTCTTTAAAAAGGTATTAATGAGCAATAATATAAATGAGAAAAAAAAATTAAGAGATCAGTAGAGGAGCGAGTTGTTTTTTCCAAGAAGCTCTTTCCTCACCATTCGGCGTCGTTAAAACAAAGAACGTCACAACCGCTAATTAAAAAAACATTTTTCGGTTGCGCTGCCACTAACAAATGGCTTGGAGTTGCCTTCGGTTTTCATTATCACTAGCACCGAATATAATGCAAGTTACGTCAACAGAGGTGCGTTTAAATAAGAATTAAAAATAAAATCCAATAGGAGTTCTAAAAATTGCTCGTGAAAATGCCATCAAATTATATTAGAGCGGATTTGATTTTGTACTTAATGCGCCATCTTATGACCCGGAAATATTAACATGTTGTTCGTGGACCGTCACCCTTGACCTTCGGCTTCACGCAGTATTAAATATTTAGTTCGTCTTTCCTCTTTACTTTTTTTTTTTTTAAATTTATTTTCACTGCTAAAACGTTCCACTGGATGCATTAAACAGACTTTCGAGGAAGAAACAAAGAAGAAGTAGCAATAAGGATATAATTTTTTTTGTCTATATTAGACTTTTTTTAAAACTAATAATGACATTTCAAAATTTTACATCAAACTAAGTGGCTGTTCATAAAATCTAAGGTGCCTTTAATGAAATCGTTTTATGAGTTATTAGGGCTTTTATTTTATTTTTAATATGGCAAATCAGTTCTTTCCCTTGAATTTTTTGCCAAATTGATCCTAATCACTAATTGCAAAATCATAATGTTTATGGATATCATTTCGCAAGCCTTTGGTTTATTTTTCAATGCGTAAGTGCAAAAGTTTTACTATTTTTAATTAATTTCTTTTAAATTGAACAGAGCTTTATTTTATTTTTTTGGCAGCATAAAACACAGCGGAAAGTGCAATCGACCGAGGAAAATCTAATAAATGTCCGCCGGATTAGCGATTTTCCCGTCTAATGTAGTGAAACCGTCATGATGGAGATGCGAGTGGTGAAAAGTACTTAAAATTGAATATCAAATGATGGAGGAAGGAAAAAGAAGGACGAGACAAAAGAAGCCTGGAATAATAATAATAAATAATAATAGTTGATTATCAAAAAAATTTTTTCGTGATTATACAAAATAACATCTTGAATGTTTTTTATAACAATAAAAATCTTTCTGCCGAATTGTAGATTTAAAGAAATATTTTTGTTTATTAAGTCCGTATCAGATTGCGATTTAAATTTCATCATGTTCCCTTTCCTAGTTCAATGGAATTAAAGATGTATAAGCAATTTATTTATGATAAATCTTTATCAAAACAAATTTCTTAAGTTCTATTATTTATAAAAATAATGAACATGGTTCAGACTAGAAAAGAACAGGAAAAAATAGGAAAAAATAAGGGGTGCTGATTGCATTTATTTATTTTATTCATTATTTACTCTTCAACACATCGTTCTATATTTCACGGAAAAATTAACGAACGCTTTCAACATCATTGATTCCATTTATCTAATCATTAGTTCCACCCCATACGAAAGATAAAACATAAAGACGACTATGAGAGAAAAGCGATAAGTAATAACAATAATAATAATAATAATAATAATAATAATAATAACAATAAAATTTGGAGCGATTCCAAGGTTGAGCCCTTAAATATTGCCCTGTAAAAATAAGAAAAATGAAATCAAGCATCGTGGAAATGTACAGAGGTTGAGTCAAAAGTAGTGGCCAACTCGGGAGGGGGAGGTTAGAGTTTGACGAAGACCATTTACCACAAGGGTATATCGCAGTTATTTTCGCAATAAGAGACAAGAGCGGGAAGAAACGTCAGTACGAATTTGAATGCCAGAGACATTGTACCACCTGCGTCAGCCAGTGTAAAAATATGGCAAATAAACTGGTGATACTCGGGCTCCTTCGTCACTATTGGAAAAAGGGGACCAGTGCGCGAGCGGCAGCCGCTGAAATTTGCAGGGTGGAAGGTCAGGCCCTACGGCAAGAAGTGGAAGCCAACCCAGGCAGCACCACCCGTGGACTAGCGGCGGACATCGGGACATCACAATCGTGTGTGGTTCGACATCTGCCCGCCATGGGAAAGGTCAACAGGACCTGCCGAGTTGTGCCCCACGAGCTGACGCCCGCGCATGCACAACAACGGGTGAAGGTGTGTCGTCAACTGCTGGAAAACCCCCGGTTCTGTCACATCCAGCATACAGCCCCGACCTGGCACCTTCGACTACCATCTCTTCCGGTCCATGGCGCACTTCCTGCGTGGACCGAGCTTCGCCAATGTCAGTGAGGTTGAAGACTGGAGGAGTGGTTTCGCGAGGGCATCCGCCAACTGGCTGATCGTTGGATGAAGATCATCGAGCATGATGGACTCTACTTTGAAGATTAGCAATGAGTGGTTCCTGTCTAGTGCCCATTTAAAAGTTTGCGCGGTGATCGGGCACTACTTTTGATCACCTTTATAAAGTGAGTACTTACCAGACCCTTAACACAACGACAAAAATAAAGTCAAACAAGCAAATAATGACGACAGCATTAAGAGCAAATTTCATCAGAAATACAAAAAATGAATGCATGAGATGCAGTTATAATAATAATAAGAAGGAAATATTATAATTTTTGCTATTTTAAAGAAGGAAAATAAATTAGGAAATAATTCTAGATAACAAAATATGGCGAGTTCAGGATGATTGTCAACATTTGCTAAATTCGGAGTATTTAAGAAATTCACAGGTTCGCTCAATCATTCCGAGGGGCAATCCAGAAATCGATTAAGA
This sequence comes from Rhysida immarginata, assembly GCA_023313115.1. NCBI lineage: Eukaryota > Metazoa > Arthropoda > Chilopoda > Scolopendromorpha > Scolopendridae > Rhysida > Rhysida immarginata. The sequence continues at coordinate 6,481,680 of JAHWFO010060970.1, forward strand.
CATTTAATTCTGAAAACGAAAACAACTATTGAATCCTGGGACAGCGAAATCTGTTAAAATTATTTTTCTAAATAATACCATTTACTATCAAAAAAAAGAATTTCAAAGTGTTTAACTGCAACGATAAAAAGTAAAAGATTTCTCACGTTCCTCCCCTCGTAGTAACCCTTAAGTTCCAAAAATGCTTGCGTTATGGCACGATATCCTTTCCATGTGAACACAGACGTTCGAACTCTCAGAACCTTACATACAAGCAATATTTTCAGATTCAACAGGTCTATGATTTCTTCTGTACGTACGCTGCATTGATCTTGTCGTTATTGCGTACGCGGTGATTCTCAAATGTCAAAATTTTTCTTTGCACAAAGTCTGAGCGACCTTTGTGGTCCTTGTGTTGATAGAAAATGGTGCATGAAAACTGGTGTCATGCAAGAAACAGCCAGGCTTAATTCAAAGATACAGTCCATTGCGTTGGTCATCTGCCAGGTATCCCTCGTATAGATTTCTAGCATTCGCATAGCATTCTTGCATAAACGTTGCCATTAGCTTGTATCCCAGGGGCCTTTGACATCATTTCAAACTAAGATTTTTATGAATAATATATTCAATATTTCATTGAGATACATTTCTTCGATCTATTCGGCTTTGCTGCCTCGGTGGATTTTCCTTCAGAACTTCAGCTCGAACAGAATGTATCAGCGTTACTGGTGGAGATGGCTGCTGCTACGTCGGCTGGCTTTGCATTTTCGGATCACTGAAATTGCCAACAAACAATTCATTCACTGCACACCATTTCACTGTCATGGAGTGACTCACTTATACGTTGGAAAGTCCTACATGTAGCCTTTCCAAAGCATCTTCAGTTTTACGATCATTTTCAGAGGCCCTACCAAATATTTCATTGTATGATACTCTGCCCAACTAAACTTAATTTCTACAGTTTTGAATAATTCGACGAATACCCTATGTCTATTTAAGGAATCTTAATTGCAGTCATGTCCTCAAGTAAATATATGGTGATTTTTTGAACAGAATTTCGTATTTATCACGTTTGAAAGTGTTTTTTATAATTGTAATCACTTGGAAAAGAAGGGTTTTTTAATTATTTCATATGAAGGAGGGGTTATAGAATGGGGCTCTTCTGATTTGTGTTCAGTTTTAAATTTAATGGTAGAAATGTAATTTTGCTTCAACCGTGTTAATGAATTATCCTAGGATGTGAATTGGATCCTCTACTTCGAAAGTTATGGATCAATAGCCTCCAAGAACGCCGACATCAAAATATTCAGCATCGTCAGAATACTCTTCACTAAATGAGTTGGTGTTCTTCAGTCTTGAACATCTGTACTTCACTGCAGTGAACTCCGAACAGGCATCAGACTGATGATTAAATTTTCGTAATTTTTCTACTATATTGTATTTAAATACAATTTTTTGGCTCTATTTTACCAAATTTTAATTCTTGTATGTTTTTTACGCGTGTGCATGCTTATGAAGGTGAGTCCATGGAACCGTATTGTTTATTATATTAGTGAACATTGTCAAGGAGAAGCAATTAATGCATAAAAAAGCAAATTTATTAAACTTCCCCATTAACATAATATCCTTAATTATAATCTTGAACATAACATGCTTAACTACGTTACTGTAGCATTATCAGTACAATAATAAGTTAAGATAAATAATAATGTTTATATGAAGCTTAAACTTAAAAAGGCCCCTTTTAAGGACCACCAATCTAACTGTAATTCATTAACAGCAACCTCAGTACGAGGATAAACTTTACTGCAGCTGGTTTCCATGGTAACGCGATGACTGGCAGTTCTCATGATTCCATGGTTGGAGTATAACATTTTCTATTTTAATCAGTGTTTCCATTCTTTTCCTATTTCAATACTGAAGTTGAATATTTCAGATTCTGAATTGGACTGCTGCATAATTGACCTTTATCATAAACTCTCGTTCTCACACACCTTTCTTAGCCTTCGTAGCCTTGACTACCCACGTGACCACATAAAAAATGGCGTCCCTTGGTCGTGTTGTAATCATTTGTGATTTGAGTGAAATTCATTTTTTTACATTTTCCATAGGTTTTTTACTACTTTAAAGATTTTTACTATTATCTTTATTAATTTAACATACATTATTAACCTGAAATTTGTTAAAAATAATGATTTAAATGTTTACTGATAACCTTTCATAATTTTAATTTCATAGTCATTTCCAAATTACCTATACAATTATTTTCTAATGATGTTTATTTTCTCCTCACTCTGACAATTGGGAATACAACAATATTTAAGCATAGCAATAAAAATTTTGAACAACAACGATTAAAACTTTAACTTACGATACAGTCAACAAATGTCGTTAACACCTAGGAGGATTAATACAAAGGAGGCGCCCTCCTATTCACTGGCTCATTGTTGAGTTGAAGCCATATCCGCCATATTGGTAGACCCCTGCATGGCTGTTATCTGCATGAGCAACTTGTAAATATTGCATTAATACGCTAAAATTTAACAACAAGACATGATTGTTTGTCTCTTATAGCAAGAAATTTATGAAATTTCTATTTACGAAATAGCTAATCTATACAGGCTTGGGGTCTTCCAATATGGCCGATACAATCCCTCAACAATAGGCTTCAAGATTATGACGTCATGCCATCTCCTGTTATTAAACCTCCTTGGTTAACACGTCCAGTATCCGCTATTTGCATTTCGTAAAAAAATCAGTGACGTTTAGTGGCAACCAATCACAATACAGGGGATAAAGGTCAATTAAAATTTATACAAAGCAGACATCGTCCTCAAAAACCAAAATTTATTAAAGAATATCTCAAGAATGGTCAATGAGGGTTTATCCTATGCCACACTTCAGGTTTATACGAGATGTTTACACCTCGTAATATGACGATGGAATTTTCATTTTATCATTTAAACATTTGAAGTGTGGCGTAGAATAAACCCTCATTGACCATTTTGAAGATATTCTTTAATGAATATTACGCCATCAGGAAAGATGTCCAAACCTGCGACCTAGGACTGGGTAAATGCTCTAACCAGCCCTAAAGACATATAGATAGACGAGTCCCAGATAGACATAATGCTTCCATGTCCACAGTGGTTGCAATTAGCTAGCGCGTTCAGCGCGAAGAGCGGAAGGTTCCTTATTCGAATCCAGGCTGTGGAATTTTTCTTTCTTATTTTCATCAATTTTTGTTTTTGCACATTTATAATGAATTTCCTTGCTCTTTATCTAATCTTAACTTAAACGCTTTAAAGTGGTTCAACGCTGAATAAGGACGTGAGAATTCTAAATCGTAGATGAAGTTTTATAGGCTTGAGGCGCTTACTGGTTTTTATGGATTTGAAGAATAGGATACAGGTTTTAAGTACGAGGCTTTTAGAAGTTTTTGTTTCCTCTTTGTTTGAAGTTTCAAATGTAGCGAAGTTGAGGCTTCTAATTTGGTCATAACTTTCTCATGTAAACCGGTTCACCGTCAGTTCGTGGTTTAGTTTCAGTTGAACAAGAAATTTCACTGATTCTTGTTCGGCATTAAGAAGCTTAAAATTTGACTTGTAAAATTACTTTCACATAAAGTGTAAGGAGATAAAAATTTGACTATACTACAACCACCTCAATCTTATTGTTTACTCTGCTAATGTTAAATTGCTAATTTTTAAAAATGGTCACATTCCTTATTTCTTAAGATTATTACATTCGTAGTATACACTATTAACACACATTACATTTTAAAAAACTGTATCCATTAATTAGGAATTCCTTAGGGAAAAAAATTTTGGAATTATAAAAATAACCAATATATCTGGGAAAGTTTAAAATCAAGAAGAATCTATAAATGCTTTAGTGGATGTTCAGAAAATGTAAATGGTTTATATATTTTATATTTAATAAATTCAGCGTGAATACGGTTTTGTTATTTGCATTTCATTATTCAATTTTACTGCTAGATAAAATGGGACTGATTCGTTATACTTCATTTCTAGTTCGGTCTCGGGCTTCACTGACAATTGTGAGTTATAGATACAGTGGTTGCCGCTTAATGTAGCCATCTTAATATGGCCACCCGCTTTTTATGGCCACTCCAGCTCGGTCCGGAATTTTTTAATTGTTTCCTATGTAACAAATTTTCGCTTTATGTGGCCACACTCCGCTTAATATGGCCACTTTTTTCAGAGGTATTTCACGAATTCTACTTTTTCATCTCATCTTACTCCGGATAAATGAAAACTCCACTTATAATATTCACTTTTCATTTCCCTCTAAGCCAATGGGCACTGCTGCCCAAAATTACAGATTGTACTGATTGGTCAATTACCAGAAAGCTGCAAGTGAAGGGACAAGCAGAAAGCGTAATTGAAATGGAAAAGATGCTCAAGTTGAAGAAGGTCTTTTAAGTTGGTTTCAATATGTTAGAAACAGAAATGCTCCAGTGAATGGTCCTCTCTTATGTCAAAAGGCTGATGAAAATGCAAAAACATAAGGCCACACGGGCTTTAAGGCAACTGAAGGCTGGTTTCATCGCTGGAAAAAACGCAATGGGCTAAGCTTCAAGAAACTTCATGGAGAGGTTGCTGATGCCCTTGTTTATTGCAACTTGGAGGGACAGAGAGAAAAACTCCTCATCATTGTTAAGTCCGAATCTCCACCCTGCTTCAAAAATGTAAAAACTTTCCTAAATCTTTACGAATCGTCTACCAATGCATGGACGACTCAGAGATCTGGATTAATTGGTTAGTTCAATGGAACAAGCTTCTTAGAAGCGCAGACAAAAAATTGGTCTTCTAATTGACAACTGCAGCGCCCATGCTCATGTTCCTAAAGACCTATCCTACATAGAAATCATACGGCTTCTACACAACTTCACTAATGCAGCCAAGGTTGTCAAACAGACAGCAGACAATATTTTAAATAAACTATTTTGACAAGATGCTGTACGTGTATAAATGATTATTTAAGCAAACAAACTTGTCTATATGTAACTATAAACCCATGCTCGACTTTTTGGGTAAAAAAATAAGCACTTTTGGTAAACTCGCTTAAAACAGCCACCGGTTAATGTGGCCCCTTAAGCATGGTCCCGAGATGGCCATATTACGCGGCGACCACTGTATTTGTTCTTTTCAAACTCGCTATCAAAGACCTGTGAAAAGATTGCGGGCATTATACAAAAACAACCCTTCCGAAATAATCTTACAGAATCTAAAGTTGGATGCTCCATAGAGGATGGTTGGTTACTGTGATGAAGAAAGCCATTTTGGCAATTTAATTAATAAATGGTTAGGTTGGGTTAGATTAGATTAGTTAGGTAGGTAGGGTTAGATTAGATTAGTTAGGTAGGTAGGTTAGGTTAGGTTAGGTTAGGTTAGGTTAGGTTAGGTTAGATGATGACCCTTTCTAGATTTCAAGAATAGCTCTCATTAAAGACTTTAACCTAACCTAACCTAATCTAGAGTCAGATTAATGAATGATAAAATTGGATGTTTGCATGTTGTAAGAGACATGCATGTTTAAAAACAACGGATAAGTTAATGGCATGGCATGAGATTATGGTATATGCCAGAACAGTCGTTGAGTTTCAGACTAGAATAAAACTAGAATTTATAAACACTTTAAAATATTTGGGGGGGGGGGGTCTCCGTGGGCGATGAGAATCATGCCGCGATGGAATACGATTGCCTTGAGCTAAGCTGTTTGAAATGCATAGATTAACTAAAGCGACGAGAGTCTGCATATGATTATTTTAGGAGCTTCTCCACCGCTTAAGTATCATAGGATACAGCTGCAACGCATCCTAAGAACAGGGAAGCACTACGGAATAACTCTCACTAAATGGATATGGAAAGAGTTCCTGCACTTTCGGACACTGGCATCATAATAACTAAGCAGTCCGGTCACATTTTTTGAGACAACTGATTTCTTCAGAAACTTCCTGTTGAAACACAAAATTTGCAGAAGCTCTTCATTGAGATAATGTGATTTTAAAGGGAGTAATCGTTTAGAAATTTTGATAGAGTGACGATTTTTTTTTTGCTAGAAACTATACGCAAAAATTGCGGACACTGGCCATTATAACTAAGCAGTCTGGTTAATTCTTTGGAGACAAGATTTTTAAATTAAAAAAGGGAGGTGCACAATACAGGAGTAACTGCAATTGACTAAAATGCAATATTCATTAAACTGAATCGCTTAAAAATGCAAAATTTACGTAAAGATTTTAAAAGATAAACAATTTATTTGTGTGCCTGGGTATCATAAATAACCTGCCTAATACTTGTGCAATTCCATTATTTTATAAGAGCCTGGCCAATAGGCAATCTGTTGTGCTTATTTAATTAAAGATAAAAACGTACAAATCTCAATTCCAGAATATTAATAACGCTTCTTTGTTCTCAAAACTGGTTATTTATCTATCAGTATGAATTAACCAAGAAGATCGTTGATATTTATTCTGCAAGATAAATAAACACTACAATGGTTTCGATAAAGAATTCTGCAAAGTGGTTTTCGATGAAGATCCCCGTAGTTAACATCAAGCACGGCAGTGAAAGTTGCCTTTTGTAACATTTATTCAGGTTAAATTTTTTATAGAATCTTATAAGTGTATTTGGAATGAGATGAAGATGGTGATTTATTTTACCATGAAGTCTTCCTGGAAACTGGGAGACCAAAATCCCCGCTATGGCTAAGTTCGATAAACTTTGGCCTTCAAATTAAACAAACGAGTCACAGGCGAGGCGAGGTAAACATAATTACACTTGAAAGTTTAATACCTGCTCAGTATCTATCGGTTTTAGACTGTTACATACAAAAGAAAAAAAATAATAAATAAATAAATAAATAAATAAATAAAAAAACAACAAATCTCATCTTCTAACTATGAGAAATGGAAACGTTGCTTGCTTTAAAATCGGGTATCTTTATCAGGTTCAAATTAATTAACATGAGGGAAAAAAGTTAACATGCACTCCATCTTGTCTCAATTTTATTTTGTCTCAGGTCCTTAGTCATGTTCGGAATTTTTCAATTTTTCAGTCGTAGCAAAATTGCGCAAGAAATTGAGAATTACAAAATTTCTAATTAAACTTTTACTTTATAATAGTGCATTTCTATTAATAATGAATTATATCTCTAAAATGTATTGCCATTGCGTATCAAATGAGGGAAAAACTGATAGATAAGATTTAGGAGAAACAAAGGAATTGCCTGCATTTTTGTTTGTTTTTGTTTTTGCTTGTTTTTTGTTTTTTAACATTTCATCAAGTTTATCAACAGAGAATAGAACAACTGATTTTCAAAGATCATCACATAAAATAGGTAAACTAAACCGACCGACAGACGTACGCATCTCCTTTAACCTTAATTGTCGATCGATTTTTTCTACAGTTTCATTAAATAGAAAAGAGAATAAGTACATTTTTTTTCATTTACACGAAGGGGTTTCAATATTTAATAACTTTTTAAATAATTATTTGATTTTTATTTTATTTCAGATTTATTTAAAGAAGACCCTAAAATTTAAGCGGAAAAATACACTACTAAAGAGCAGACACGTATTGTGAAATTTTTGATAAAAAAATTAATTTCTCGATTTTCAGAGATAAACTGGCCACCTCGTTCTCCAGATCTAACCGCTCTAGACTTTTTTCTATGAAGCTATCTTAAGGAAAAAATGTATGTCAATAAATCATAAACAAATGCAGATCGTAAAAATAACATTAGAATCATCTAAGCCACAAACGTTAAGGGGTATTATGGAAAATACCTTAGAAAAAGCGTTTATGCGAATTGGAATGTGTACTCCATTTAAAAGATGTCATTTTTCACACTAAGGGGAAATAAATCTCATATCCTTTTTCTACTATAGCCTACTAAAATATCACAATTTTTAAACAGAAAAAAAACGAGATACTAAATACTGAAATTCCCTTCGTGACTTTTGGCCACCCTGTATTTGTTAGAAATAAAGTGATTAATGAGGTTTTGGACTGCATATCAATAAATTGGTTAAAATGAGGCTTTTCGGTTTCAGGTGACATACCTAAATAATGATTCAATAAAAAGTGTTTGTGAGAATCATCTTAAGATTCTGAAGCTTTAATCAAATAGGTGAGAAGAATCTTGTTCCATTGAGAATTTTGATCACGAATCTCTTGAAACGCACATAGATTGGAAAAGCTTCGTATAGGAAAGGTTTGATGACATTTTAAACTGATAAAGTAGAGTTCAATAAAAACAAGGAAAAGAATAACTGAATTCTAAGTAATTCGGACTAACACTTGTTCTCTTTTTTACCGTTTTCAGATAGACACCTGAACTGAACTACTTTCTTTAATAAGTATCAGATGACCTTGTCTATTGAGACAGCTGCTGCTGGAGGTCATAAAATCTCGAAATCGTTTAAGAAATAAAATTTAAGAAGGGGAATACCAAGACAGAGGAAGCACTTCGATCGCTAAATTGTTTGCATTAATTAACCAAGAGGGTCTCAGAAGTCATAATTTTTTTTTTTTAATTCATGCGCTTTCCTCGACTGTTTAAACCATCATCGTTACGTTTAGAGAAAGCCAATTAGCATTCTAGTTAAACATCTTATTGTAAATTCAATAGGCAAATGAGAGATAAATGCCAGCGCACCTTGCATTCTTGGAAAGATTTTGCATGTGGTTTTCCTCCTAAGCATTTTTGTATGAGAAATCATACAAGAGTCTTAATGTATATTCATCGTATCTACAAATATTAAATACTAAGTGTGACCAAATAAAAAAAAAAACAAAAAACAAAGAGAATATTTTTAAATATTGCATGTAAATAATATTTGATTAGGTAAAAATAAAAAAAAAAATTGAGTCTTGAAAATATGAGCATAATACATAAAATTACAATCTATAATTGCTAGGAGATTTGTATTATCGCAGATGAAAAGAAGCAGACAGAATTGCATTTGTAGCATTACGCAATTAAAAGAGTCTAATTAAAAACCAATATTCAGGATTAAAAATCAATATTTAGCTAAATTAATTTTAGAACATAAAAATTATGGAGTAGCATCAAACTTTGTTGCATCAGGGGGAAGCAAATAGAGTTCTGGTTTGATTCGAAACTCATCACCGAGGAATGATGGAATTGGAGCATTTTCCCCAAAAGTTAAAAAATTAATGCACTGACCTTCGATTGGAATGAATGGTTTATGAAATGCATACAATCCATTTACCTGCTTCTGGTTGATCGGTACAATTGTGGACGGCGTGAAGAACAGATTGTGTTGCATTGGCTATGGGCATCCTCGCCTCAACAACCAAGAAAAAGTCAGTTGGCAACTCTTAATGAATTAAAAAAATAATAATAAAAAGCTGCGCCGGCTGAGGGTGGTTTGGTGGTGGTTGTTGGTGGGGGGATCATCTGCTGATACACAAGCCAATAGCCAAGAGGGTTGGGGCTTATATGGAAATCATAAGTGGGAGGTACTGTTTATTCATTCCTCTCTCTTTACGATCAGTGAAGCTTCATACTTTGATTAAATATTTTTAAGATACTCATTCAGGTGTTTTATCGGGTAGAGCGATGCTTTTATTTGCCTATAAATGATTTATTAAAGAAAGGAAACTGAACATCTAGATAATGATCAGAAATTCTCGGCGCTTCAAACCATTCCGTCTCAAGGCAAAAAACAACAACAATCCACAGCAAAAAACAATACTCGAAGAATCCATTCATTTATTATTAATATTTAGTGAGTATTATTATTATATTGATTATTAATGACAGCTTAATTTCTAAAGATTTGATGAGAAATACGAAAATTTAAAGAGAATCTAAATTTTTGCAGAATTTCTTTGTTATTATTAGAAAATGTTGTAGTCGGCGATAAGACAAAGAAGCCTTTAATTCCGAGCTAATCTTGAACCCTATTTGAATAATTATATGAATCTTAAAACATTAATAGCAAGAGGATGAATTCCTTGGAGATAGTTATCGTATAATACACTGACGACAGGCTTAGTCTGAAGAGTCCAGTTCATCGATTGGTTATTAATACGGTGGCACCATTTGTTGTTTTGTTTTTATATAAGATGATATCACGAAGGTTACTAGGAAAAAGTCCGAATAACGAATTATACAAGAAATCCATCTCTGCATATTTGGATTTAAATATCACCTCTCAGAAACCAATACCTTGAATAAGAAGGGCTTGCTAACATTTATGAAGGAGTTTTTTGAAAATTCAAGGAACTGTTTACATTTTTAAAATTTGAAACGATTTTTAAAATAATTCTGTGAACTGATAATGCCCAAAAAAGAAGATTCATTAAGGTCAAGGCGAAATCCCTTGAAGCGTCTCGTGGCTCAATGGTTATCAGAAACCTGCTCGCCATTGTTTAATAATCAAGTCATGTTTCAGCTTTATTATTTTTTTTTTTTCACTTAGGTCGTTTGGTGCTGTTGCGAAAGAGTTGCCGGTTTCTGGTTATCAACTCTCAGAACAATTTAAAGTGTTTTACGATTTGTATCATTTTAGTTCGATATCGGCTTAAGAGAAGAAGCACCTTAGATAAAAGAGAAAAGATCGCCCCCCTTTTACTTTCAGGATAATACACAGCTCAAGAAAAAAAACAAAAAACAAACTATAGCGTATAAAAACGCCTTAGAACCTGGAATAAGGATCCATCTCCCAAGACGATTAACGTCAGAGTTGGACACGTGACCATCCTTTTGTGTCATCGAAATTCGTAGAAATTTTTGATGACAATAAATATTATGTTCAATTTTTTTTTTAGTAATATTTAAAATCAAAGTATATATTGAAGTCTATAACCTAAAAGTGCTTCTGTACGAAATACTTAAAAAAAGGTTTATTAAGTAAAGAAAACAGTCTTTAAACTTTCAGTATTACATGAATATGCATAAGCTTATAATTGCTTTGATTCTAGAGAACGCCAAATGGTTATTCAAACGACATAAAAATAAAAGAATAAATAAAGATACAAGATAAGGACAATTGATCCCGAATAACTTAGCATTCATCCATAAGATTAGATGCTATATTTAGAAAGGCGTTCTGTTATAATGGTGACATTTGTAATTCAATTGTCAGATAGAATCAAGTAGTTTTCTTTTTGCTATTTCCGTTTATCTAGGCTCAAATGAAACTGGACGCATGAGAAGCCAAGTAAAATTAACAAAGGAGGCTTATCAGAACTCGACATTATTATTAAATAATAACTTCACACCGACTATCGTATGCATTTGTTCAGCGTGAAATCGTTTTATATGGAAACGCAAAATTTGCGTTTACTCGATTTTCTTTTTGTTAATTAATTCAACGTCTAGACTGTGGATTTGTATCTTTTAGCACAAAGTGGAACGAATATAGTAAAATGAAGAGAAGACGGGAGAAAGGGGAAAACATGGTTGTAGAAAGAAAGAAAGGGATTGGCTAGGTCCATTATATGGAGGTGTTCGCAAGGCCAAGGACGAATAAAAGAAAACAATGGGAAGTTGGGTTTCTCCCGCAAAGTAAAAAACAAGGGAGAATAATGAGAGAAGAACAGGGCGTCGACGGCCAAGGAAGAATGAGTGATGAGCACAAAAGATAAAATTCATATCATCGTTCAGAAGAAAAGAAAACGAAAATTTCCTTCCGAAAGCCTTGTTTCTGAGTGTTATGTAATTTGAGTGGAATAAATGCGAACGATGGCGCAATTTTATAAGACTGCTTTTTTAAGCTGGTCTATAATGAGAAAATGCATTGATGTGAGAAACAGTTTAATATTTAAAAAAATGAGTCTGCACCACATATTGCACAATTTGTTCTTGATTCTGTACGCAATTTTATCCAATTACTCAAGTTTATGTTTCCTTTCGTCTCTTAAATTTGGCGAGACTATACAAGATGCTATTTTATGTTGAAATCAAGAAATTATTGTTACTTCGATAGTGTTAAATGTTCATCAAAATTTCTTTTAAAAAACGGATACAAGTTCTTTTCATGGTCGATTTGAAATTTCAAAACAAACATGTAGTGCAGGGAAGTATCTCACAAACCTTTGATAAATTTAATTCTTAAACGGAGAAATGTAAAACGTGTTTGTATGCTGGCATTCCTCCAAATAGTTTAAACATTAAGAACATTTTGCGAAATTCTTACGTATAAATTATGAAATTACGATATCATTTACGTTGACAGTTTCCAGATCATGAAAGCAATTAAAAATTAAAACAATTAAATAATAAATTCGTAAATTTAAAAAAAATTAAAAAATAATGTTCACATTCGTTATTTCCTCTCGAATCGATTAAAGTCTTCAATTGCCCGCGTAAAGCGATCGAAATAGAACTGTTCTCGCATATTAACCTTGAAGAGGTTATAGAAGTAATAATTTCTTAAGATTTATGCAACCTAAGATTTTCAAAGGAAATAATAAGGACGTTGCATATACCGTTGATAGGAAACTATCCAAAGTTCACGACTATTTGCATATAATTTAACACCAAGCAACACATGATATATTTATTATTCATGGATCAATTCAAGGAGCAAGGACTGATAAGAGAAATTTTTACTTCTCAGAAATTGAGGTTATAAGATGCTACGTTAAGGTGATCGAATGGCACAGGAAACACTGAACTTCCATTCAACATGTCAAAGTGTTTGTTTTTCTTTTTCAAATCAATAAGCAGCGCAATTGAACAGGTTTATGTCAGTGATTAATGCTTATGAGGATGGTAAGCATTTGTTATGATACAAAGGTTTACACTATTAACGTAAACCCCACTAAGCGAATTCTAGATAGTGAAAAGCACATGAAAGCAAACATCTCGTATTGCACTCTATGGTTTTATTTTAATTTATAATAATAATGACAGAAAACGTTTGTCTTCTCGAGTGTGTTTCTTTTGTTATCTGATTTCCAATTGAATCGAAGAGCCTTTCAACGTCCCCGTTGAATACTCAAAACAAATATTGCTTCACGTATTGAGGGTGTGAAAGTATCAGCGTTATCACGGGGAATTCTTTCTAATTAATTACTCAGGTTTTTACGATATTAAATACTTCCATTTCTGTGAAATTACAATGCAATGTTTATGTTTTGTTTTTATGAGATGTCTCGCAGTTGGCTAATTGATGACATATAATTTACTATTGTAGACAGATAAGAATGGTTTCTTCGCAACATTTCAGCTTTATTTCTCTGCCGATTAAAAACAACAAATATACAGTTCTCGCAATCGCTTAGTTAAAGCTTATCCGAGAATTCAACTGGGAACTTTTCTACACCTGTTTTTCCAATAACTTAAGCAATTGATATTAAAAATTATGAAACCATTGCTCGATTCATTTTTACTGTCAAGTCTATAGATTATATCTGGACAATCATATTTAATATATTTTTGTATAATTTAAAATCTTGCACAGAAGCTTTGAATTTTATTTAAGCATTCGAACTTCAGATATGTTCCTCCATTCAGCCACCATTTCTGTGGACAATTTTGACGTGTACATTCCTGACGATCCAATTCATCCCAAAAAATTCCGTAGGTTTCAGATCCAAGTGCCTGGGCTAACCAATGGAACTTTCCAGAGCCAAATCAAGAAGTATGACACGAAGAATCTTTCTTCCTAAAAGTCATAAGGTTAATTGCCCGGAATGTCTTACACTATCGCTTAAAATTGTGGTTTTTATCAATAATGTCTAATGGCCTATCAGACCAAGAAAAGCAACCCCACTCGCAAGGAGACTCTACGTACTCTGACTCACCGAATTTGATTAAAAAAAATTCTAAGAGTAGCTTTCACTCAATTAAATACCTATGCAAAGCCATTTGATGCACTTCTCAAAATTTTCCGAGAAAAAAATTAATAAGCTCTATCACCAATGTTTGCAGTTTATATTAGAATCCTACTCTATAATTCGGATATTTACAAACTGCACACATTGAAATAAATTTTATGAATTTTTATTTTCTCGGCAAATTTTGAGAAGTGCATCGAATGGTTTTGCATGGGCGGTTAATTAGGTGAAAGATACTCGTAATTTTTTTTTTATCAAATTCGGTGAGTCAGAGTATGTGGAGTTTGTCAGATCACGAACGGTCTCCAGCAACTTCATTGTCAAGATGCTATAATCTGGAAGGTATGGTATTCGTTAGCCATCGACAGTACACTTCATCTACTCTATATTCCAGGATTGGTGCTCTTGTCAACCATATCAATCGGCGTCTAGCAACTGTTGGATGATTAATGAGTGTGGACTATAGTAACCCATTTCGAAAACTGGCCTATTTTTACAGAAAACTCTTGGTTTAAGACAGGGGCAAATAGGGCCCCACTGTTGAATCTGGTGGTCAGTTGATGGGCTGTGACTCTCCTGTCACCTTTTACGATTCGTCGTAGGCGCCGCTCACCCCGTCGGTCGATGGCTCGTGACCCTTTACAGTGGTGGCGTTGGGACGCGATTTCTGTCCCTGCTGTCCACTCTTTGTACACCTTCAGTGCAGCGGACCATGAACAGTTCACAAATCGCACAGTTTCGGAGATTGTGTCACCCTTGCTGCGATAGCCTATTATCATCCTTTTTGGATGTCCGTTAAATCCGGACGTTTACCTATCTTGAGGCTCGTGCACCTGCCGTTTGATGCACCAGCTTTAAAGCTTTCTCAGCCTGTTATGCAAATTTTGCAATGTGTAACCGTTGTTGGGGCGAACCATGCGTGTGCCTTGAAGGGGTGCTGGTCATAATTGATTGATATGACAGTATATGTTTTAAAAAAGAAACGGGATTCCGATTTAATAATAAGCAATGGCGCCCAGCATTCTGGGCTGTATTTAGTTGACTAATAATTAAAGATTTGCCTAAACGATTCCTCGAAGTAGTTCTGATGGAAACAGCTCGCAGCGACCTTTTTTACTATCATGACGGACAGCGTGATCAGCACGATTGACATATTATGATGTTGTTAATGACAATGCTAAGTGCCCATTGAAGGTATCTTCATGGCGTCGAAGAGGGAATAATATTCAAAACTATTAGGATGAAAAAATGAATAAAGCATGAAGGAAGGGAGTGAATGAATGGTTATATGAAATCGAAATTAGAAACTTAATGGAAATTAGAAAAATTGAAGAAGCATATAAAGGGAAAAAAATTGAAAGAATCCATTAAAGATTGTTTAAACAGAATGTAAATTAGCGTAATTATTTATTCGTTTATTTTACAGGAATCCTGATATTGTAATCTTATTGAAAGTGTCCAGAGTGAATTGGATGTTTTCGCTTTATCTTGAGATCTACTAGGTTAGTAAAATGTAAAGAATAACAACACAATTCAGTATTTATCACTTTATTAAGAAGGCAATATTAACTATGGAGAAATCCCTACACGGCAAAAGAAAATTTATTATATAAGTTTTTATTTTCTACAACATTGAGATTTAATACGGGAGTTACCCGTTCGCCGCAGTTTATGACTTCCTCATACCTCGATATAAATTCATAATCGTGAAACTGTAGATTTTACGATGGGCAAAGAAGGTAACTGACTCCAGTAATTGATTAAGTTTTCATCCATTTGAAATTACATACTTCGCAACAGCGTAGAAACTTTCTCTCTTATGTCCCTAACTGAAGTTGAATTTTTTTTTTAATTTTATTGCTTACCTGGCATATCATTTTCAGTTAATAACTTCTTCTTTTACGATATAAAGTCAATTATATTTTTATAGCTCATTTAAACAGGTTGAAAGGATCTTTCTATTGATTCCTTTTCAGATTATTTTCAGGAGTGATGACGTTCAACTTATCTGTCAGTTTCAATGTCATCTTCGCCATTTTCTTTTCATCGGAGAATAAAACTGAAATGCACAGTTTACATATAAATAATTGCTTGCCTCTCATAATAAGCTTATTTCTGATAGGCTATTTGAAAATAAATTTTATGAGAAAATTAATGCTTAATTAGCTTCCTGTTATTGGAATTTTAGTTAGACGTGACTCGAGCATCTTTTTTTTTTTTTTCAATCTCTAATTTGAATTCTTTAATAGGGAATTCAGTAATAATAAAATGACTGAGAGTGAACTGGGGGGAGGGTTCGTTTTATTTATTTTGCTTTCTTTGCTTCAAATAGAATAAACAACAGAAACCAACAAATTTTTTGAAAAGATAATTTCCTGAATCAGCCCAAAATCACGAATAAAATTTCTTGATCACGCTTGGATATTAATTACAATATTAAAAACTGAAGTCTTTAGTTACATTTTTAACGATTAGATCATAGCAAACTCTCGGCAGGAAATGCCTGAAAATGGGAGAGTCTCAAATCTTAATGAATCAAATGAAATCAGAGAAATCGTCTGAATTCTTATGAATCATCGATCCGAACGAAATGCCATAAGTGGTCGAATGAAAAAATTTTTAAAATGAAGTTAGGAAAACGGTCCCTCATTCAAAAAAAAAAAATTCCATTCATAAATATTTCGTTCTCTTTTCAATCGCAATAAATACGGATGTTCTCTCATGAAATTTCAAGGCTATCCCATTACCCCATTAAGTGGTCGCCATCGTTTCTTTTCATTAAAGTGTTATTATCCATCGTGATGAGGCATTCAAAGAGCCACTTTTAAAAAGTATTTCCTATCGATAAAAAAGAACAATATTTTCTTATGTAGGTAGAAAGCGGTATTAACTTTAAAAACTTATCTATAGCAGATAGATATCATATTTCAAGGGGAAAAAATCCTTGATTGTGAATAATCTTTACGTTCACGAAATGTTAATATATAATTAAAAACATTAGATCATTAAAATAATAAATGCAATTAAAACTGATAATCTCTTTCATATACAAATAATAATAGCGTATAAAATGAAGACATACACGGAAGAGGCAATTAAAAGCTTAAAGAATACACCCAATAAGGAAAAACTAGGCAAAATGCTTTCATTTTTTAAATAGCATTGAAAGAATTTGAATTATTTTGTATTTTGATATGTTATTATAAACAGAACAACCTTCAAATGGATATAAAAATCAATTGAAAATAAATGGTAATAGAAACTGGTTGAAAAATCTAAATTCAAAGGTTGTTTGGCTTCAGATTTTTGCACAATGAAAGGTCATTCTTCTTCTAACAATTTTAAATTATTAAAGATTTTCACATTATAGGAGAGGATGATTTTAAAAATAATATCCGTCTGAAAAAGTTGATATGAGATGCATGACTTAAAGTTGTGATAAAAAAATCCCTTTGTCTTACTAATAAGAGAAAGCTAGACGATAGACGATCCAGTCAAAATGCAGTTAAGACATTTCAAAATCATGTGGATCTTTAAGAAACTAACGTCTGTACATGTACATTAAAATAAGTTCAATATTCAACTCAAAGAGAAGATAATACTATACTGAAGATCTACTTCAAAAGCCAGAAAGAAGAGCATTGCCAGCGATAGGCAAGGTCCCTGTTCGAGTCCAGGTTGCGGAATTTTTCCTTCCCTTTTCTCTTCGTATTTAAGTTCAATATTCTTTAATAATTTTTGTATAAATAATGTCTGCAGAAGAAAGCTGACATTCAGTCATTAATTCTTCCATTCAGAGTCCTCAAATTAATCTTCTGACTTTTCTACTATTAAACATATTTGGTGAGTCACTAGACAATTAACTCAGATAATTTACTTATAGACGTTCGCGGAAATCGCTTTCATCGTTTATTTCAAAATATCATTTTCATACGGATTACTTGAATGTGTGAAATAACTGAAAATTTGTACATTAAAATCTCATCTATAGCGATGTTTCTTAGAATATAGAGAAACATATTTTATGTGGGTTATCTATGTAGTGAATCACTCTGTAGAATCACAAAAAAATATTTTGCTTCTCTTCGCATCACCTTGCAGAAATTGTTATCAAATTTCAGGAACAGTGTTATCTTTCTTCCCGAAAGAGCTCGATAACATTCCAAATAAGTACAGTATACATATCGAGGAATTATTGTTGTCCATAAATAGTCAATTTACCAAAACCATTAATTAAATTAAAGAAAACAAAGTGGCCAGTAATTTTTAATCTTTCACATATCTTGTAGGGATCATAACTTTAAATTTATTATACGAACTCAGTTTTTTAAAGTGGTCTAAATTCTCCCGTTCAAAAACGAAAGAAATATCACGTTGATAAAATGTTTAACTTTTTTGGAAAACTAGAGTTTAAATTTAAAAAAAAAATCACTTTACATTAATCAAATTACGTAAGCTGCAATTTTTTTTTTGTTGGAGTCTGTTTTTTGCTATTTACGCCAAAAAATTTTTTGTATTATTTCAATTGTTGTATTATTTAAATATAAAATTTGTGATAAATAACCAAGGTGAAAATTTGAATCAAATTTATGTCAAAGGAAAATTAAAGCTCCGAAGATCAGACTCTTTTGTCCTGATATTGTTTTCGGGTCAAGAAGATTATTAATGCATTAACACGTTTTTACAGACTTCTCTCTTGAAAAATAACAACCGAAGGTTAATATCTATTATGTGGTTTTGCCTTTGACCATGAATACTCCTGCCGTTTCTTCCTTTCATCTTCCTTTCCCCTCCTCTCTATTATCTGTAAGAACAAAGGCCCATTGGATTCGCGATTTTTGTATCTGCTCATTCCCTTTTCTTTAAATTCGCTTGGTTTTTTCCACTCTAGTTTTTCATTGTCCTTAAAACTAATCAAATTTGTTAATTTAAATTTATAAACATGTTTACCACTCATGCAATTTGTTAAACAATAGTTTGATTTTCCTTTGTCTCTCCTTCAAGCATGGAATTTCCAAACTAGAAGTTTTTCTTAAGTTTTCTTCTATGTCTTGTTATTATCAGAAACACAAATTTTATATAATTTTTAATTTACACTTAAAAAATCTGATTTAAAATAATTACTGTTCATGTAATGATGAAATTAATTTTTCACGAAGTTGAATATTCTCATTTAACTATCCTCTTCCTATATTCTTAATTATTTAATTAAGTCTGAATACTTTGAATTTTACGTTAAGATTATCTTCGATTTGTTTTCCCTGTCATTTCGATAAACGACTTAGCGATCAATCAAATGAACAGATCGGACAATCAACCTTTCAGCTGATCGCATATTTGGAATTATCTTTAGTGGATTGATCGGCATGTAGTCCCTGTATCAATCTGTAAATGGACGTTCAAGAGTGAAAACCTTTACATTTTCAAGATATGATCAAAACCAAATGCGGTATATTTAGAACTTCATAGCAGCACCAACTGTGGAATAGATATCAAGCCTTTCTCATTCGATAAGTTTTACCATCAGTTGCCTTAACTCGGGATAAATTATCATGTAACGCCTCAAGAAAGAATTCAGGTGATCTGGATTATTCCTGTCATCCAGATGCCACTTGCAGATATTCAAGGGGACCAAGTCTACCCCTTGAAATCTAATCTATCGCCTTATGTACTTGCACGCGTGTGATTTGCCAGATGACATTTGGGTTTAATGAGTTCTTGCTAGATTGATTTTTATGTCATCTTGAAAGTCTTTATGCTCAATCTGTATTAAAAAATGTTTTATTCGATAAGAATGGACATCTAAAAAGATCTTGAATTCTAATAACAATAAAAATTGTTGTTTTATAACACTTAAAAATTTTTGAATGCAAATTAAAGGAGGGACTTAAAATTGTATTAGGAAATATGACTTAATAAAAAACATATCTTATAGAAAAGGGGCTTGTATACAGACCCTATCCTATAGGGTCGAATATCCGCCGTGAAAATGGATATTTCTGCTTGTTCCGGGGAAAAAACTTCTTCAGGCGCAGTTTTAAGCAAGGGCAGCAGTTTAAGAGAGGCAACGATTTGGGGAAAAAATAAATCGAATACTTTTTGGAGCGCCAAAAATTCATCTTGCTTCAGGCGCAAATTTGCCCTCGCCCGCCGTTTACGATAATAATCGTGTGAAAGCGCGCAAAAAAGACTGATAACTCGATGCGTCTAACTCCAACCAATCAAACATTCAGTACACAATACTCCCCAGTGAGGCCTGAAGCAGATTAAAATTTATTTGGTAAATAAAATAATTAAAGTACAATAAAATAACACACCTTCATATTTTGTTTTATTATTAAACACGATAGTATCACTAATAATCATAAAATTCACAAGTGTAGCCATTAAGCCCTCTGACTGATCCGCGATAATATTTAGTGGCCCCTGTTCCTATTTGAGTTTCACAAATTTGAGTTCCTTAGAGAATAAAAGAAGTTATTCAATTTTTCTTCTTACATCAAAGCACTTTGGTATAATTTACTAAATACATTGTAATCTTAATAAAAAAAAATAGCGCTGACGAAATTTTATCAACACCGCTTCTTATTAGAATTGGTACTTCTTTTAGAATTTATAAATACCAATGTATGCTAATTGTAAAGGAATTTGCTATCTGACAATGGCATGAATGCATAGAAAATCCATGCATTCCGCAATAGCGTACGATGTCTACAATTAATTACAGTTTTTTTTAATTGACCAGTTTCCTTTAAAGTTATTCGGAACAGTTTATTGATTCATAAAATAAATTATAAAAAATAATTTCTGGCTTATATTTAATGATTAATATATGCTTAAGAATGAGCGGTCTTTCTGAAATCTTCCAAGGGCGCTGGAGTTGCTATGATGAAATCGTCACGTGACCTTTTCTTATTTGTTTCTCCCACTTGAAATTCATTGTCAAGTGTGTTGTCGTTGAATTATTTACCTGGGTCAAGAATTTTATTCAACCAAGAATGCGTCTCCTACGAAGGTCGTCAAGTGATCTTCGAATTTTTTTTACACAGAGCTCCTAACTAGAGACTCGTTTTGTATAAAATTTCTTGTAATTCCACTTGGATTCTTCTCAGAAATCCAAAATTATAATCCTTTCCATTAGCCAAACACATCCTTCCAATGTACGATCGGGAAAGTAACCAAGTTTTAATGAAGAATGTGTGTGATAATCCCCAACTAATCTCTTTTAGCTGAGTACTAGTTTAAAAAAAATCATATTTTAATCCGGATATGATTATATTTTTAAGCAATAAACATTCGTAAAGGTTCCTCTTATCCATCCATAAATATCTTTCGAAATCATTTGGATCGTTGATTTTGCAATAGTATTTGCAAAAAAAAAAATTTGCGGTAAGGTAACTCCAGCAATCTCTACCATCTCACTCTTATCGTTGGCATTATTTTATAAAATTAGGTTAAATTAAAATGAGATATTGATAAAGAATGACGAAACGAATGGTAGGAAACATTCATTTGAAACTTTCAGCTTCGCACAAATTATTGGGGAAAATCAAAATTACTTAAAAAAAATTGAAATAACAAATAGGTAAATGTAAATTGTTTGTGAGCGTTTATAACTAGTCTTTTGTGTTCTTTATTAAATCATTTGTTATCGCGGCGGAAATTAGAAATTAACAGAAAGAACGATTTTTATTTAGGAAGCATAATTTCGAACTCATACCATTTAATATGATTGTTCTCTTTCATTTTCGCTTGGGTTGAATTTAGGACTGGAATAGTAATGTGCATAAGCAAGAATTTTGTAAAATAAATTTATATCAGTTCACTGAGCTTCTCATATTTACTACTTATTATTCTACTTTAAAATCAAATTCTAAATTGAAATTATTTAACAATCTAATCCTCTTCAATTTGGGATGAAAATACTTCTTTATTTCTGATTATTTTAATGATTTTTAATTTTGTGCAAAATGCTTACCTTAGAAACAATAGAACAAAGAGTTTTCGCTAATTCCTTTACCAAAAAAAAAAGAAAAAAGAAAAAAAAATCCTAAGCAAAAGCTCAGAGAGATTAGATAATGCACATGGGTTATGCTAATACGATATAATTTTCAAATGACTAACAAATTTAAGATCTCTCATTTTTAAGTGTTTTACAGTACAGTATCTAAAATGACCTTTTCTCTGAAGGATTTTACGATATCAAGATATTACGTTTCAACTGATTTGAAAAATAGCACTTTAATCAAGTCCGATAAATCAGGATTTTTCACGTAGGATTGTTAAAAGCACAAAATCAGTACAAATGAAAAAAAACCCTTCTCTTAAATATATGTAGTAGATGTCTTTCGTCATTTCATCATTATCTTGTTTATTAATTAGTACTATTTTCAATAGCATTTAAGTCAAAACGTTATTTTTAAGAAATTTTATGTTATTGAAAAATTGCTCGAAATATTGCTAAAAAATCATAGCTATGAAGATGACATGCGTCTGATGGCAGGCAATCGACGTATCAGCGGGAATTACTAACAGATAATGGATTAGTCATAGTAATGTATTTCTTAACGAAATGAATTTTACGATACAATAAGGTAACAACGACTAGTTTCGCGTTTTATTCCCGCCTTTACCTCACAGTAGACCAAAATGACAGCAAAGACACTTGAACGTTAAATACCACCGCTCATCTGGTAGCACTCGTTCCGAACCCCCTAGAAGCCAGGTTATAAAAGCAAGCCTTGCAGCTTAATGCTAGTTATCCAGCTTCAGAGATAGGATCTACAGTGCGAAGGCTAAAAGGAGCAAATAAGATCATGTTCTCACCTGCGCGATGGCAAATGATGGTTATTAATATGTGGGGGATTGCTAGAAACCTGTTCGATTCGTCCAGGCAGTGGAACGGAATGCTTAATTTCATGTTTGAATGCGAATTTATACTGTAATCAACGACCGGCATTGATAAGGTTTTCATTATATTGAATAAGGAAGTCTTTTCTAAACCCCGCTGCGACTTCCAAAATAATCGCGAGAATATGTCCAATCACCAGATTGGTTGACATTTGGACAGTAGAAGATACAGCCAGTATAATTCATGTGTTTGTAGAGTTTGGACTTTCCTTCCCAAGATGGTGCGTTTTCTAGAGGCAGGTGTTTCCGGTTATTCCTTAGGGAACTGTTGACCCTAGTAATGGGGGAATATCTACAATAGACAGATGTCTAATAGCTCATGGTCCCCCTTCAAACCTCCATGGCGTAGCTAGAGTTCAGGCCGCTCGAGACGATCCTTCAATTTTCCGTCCCCCCCCCCCATGGAGTAACAAAATGATAAACATGAAGATAAAATAAAACTGTAAAATAGGCAGCTCTACTGTCTCGGTAGAAGAACATTTTTTCCAGTACAGTAGGCCAAATTGCCGCCCGGGGCGGTTCGCACCTCTGCCCCTTCCCCCGCTACGCCTCTGTTTGAGCTGATGATTGTTTTCAAGCTTCGGCTCAGTTGTTTGCTCTTCCATAGCCCTCCCAGATAGGCGCTATGGCTCTTCGGACCCGTTATCAAACGAGACTGTCTAGCTAAGGACTGGTTCGATTTAGTCAAAAAGGTTGATAAATACGACTATGCCTTATGGTACTATTCTCGAGAACTTTACTGAACCTAAAATGCAAACAATCTGTAGCAAACGATTCAATAATTTTTTTAATTAAAATCTTTTGTGAGATATCTATTCATCTTCTTGTTATATCTCTATAAACAGCCATCAAGATGTTCAAGTGAGGTAATTCCTTCCATAGGTCTGTGCACGACAGTTGACATGTTAAGAAACGTTCGACCCGAGAGTAATAGTTCAATAAAATAAGGACTATCGTAAAAATTACCATTAAAAAATTGAAAAAACCTAATCGCACATGTGTATTTTAATGCATTTTATTGAAAAAAATATCAAATTCTATGTTCTTTTACATTTAACGTTATACAATGTAACTAAATAAATTGTGTATATTTTTTTTATTATTGTTATTCAAGAATTGAACATAGAATGGCAAGACCCTGAATTTTGGTTTATTCCAGGGTTTTTTATGTCTCGTCCTTCTTTTTTCTGCATGTGTCATTATTATCATTATTCCGTATTAGATAATTTTTTTAGTGACCAACAATCCATCCCTCCATCAGTCACAGGTAAATTTTCACAGACTATACTCTCTCTAAAGAAATAACGGCGTATCCAATTAAATTTTCAGTCGCAATTGCTAGACATTGTATTATAAATTAAACTAAGTAGTCTAACAATTGAAATTATGGATTTAAATGCACACACCCGGTATTTCTATTGTTGGACGACTTGCAAGCATACCTGTACAAATGGTTTACTGTTATTTTTACAGCTATAGACGGAATGAAAAATATTAACAATTATTTTTTTATTTGTAGCACGACTTGCGCGTGGTCCGAAGCTTTTGAAATTATTACATTTTAGCATGTGTATCAGATATGTCCTAGAAACATTATTTCCGGCAGAAAAATTAATATATTTCTACTCAACAAATTATCAGTTGGTTCACGTCATAAAATTTATTACATTAACAATACAGTAAATCTAGTGTACAGCAAACATGGATTTCCTGAAGGCATGGATTAAAGAATTTCTAGCAACATATAGAAAGTGAAAACTTTGAGTGACAATTTAAATTAAATATATTAAGTTCAGTGATTGGGAGATTATCAATTATAATACCATAACTCCTATATGAGACTATAATAAAATTTTATCTTAATAATTTGTGATTTTCCTTATCAAACTTGAATCCGCGATCTTAAAAATGAAAAGTAATCTCATTTTGAAGTATCGCTGCACCGCACCAAAAAAGCTTGAATTCATTAATTATTCAACCGTGAATATTATATAGTCTATAAATTATAGATGGATAAGCATTTTTATTGAGGGCATGCATAAAAATACAGAACTAAGTCAATGCACAAAGGAATTTGGAACAAACACGGTTGTAAATTTATTAAATATACTGAGTATTAATATACAACTTATTTTTTTGAAATTGGTTTTCCAAATGGCATATCCTCATTTTCTTTTTTCTAATTAAATCAACAGAAACATCAGTAAATCATTTTTGTGTTTGTTATGGTAGCAGAATTTAGAATGAAGAATGTTTTTTATGATGCAAATTTCGATTTCGAAGAATACTTATGCGGGCGGACAGGAAGAAAGAAGCAGTTTGTAATGGATCCAAGTAACGGACTCACCTAGAAAGAGGAAGGGAGAGAAGATAGGCCGACTTTCAGGATCATCGAAGCAAAGGAAAAAAATGTGGGAAGAAATAACATGTTAATTGTCTTTGGCTGAGAATACTTTAGCGGAGTGAAAGTTCGACCACATTCGGCGGCCCGGTCACGTGATCATCTAGCGTTCAATGGACTCTTCTGAGCCATCCCACTTCACAGGAAGGACAGAGAGAGAGAGAGAAAGGAACAGAGAGAGTTTTACTATAATATCAGAAGAGAAAAAGCTTAATTTTATTAATTATCTTTAATTTTGAATTGTACTTAAATATTTTATTTCATATGTTTAAATTATTTATTTTTATACAATTGTTTCTTTTCTTTTTAACCTTTTTATTTTGTTTCTGCTTATTCATACATGACAGAGATGAATGTTTCTTCGAATTCACTTTTTTCCTTTAAGGTTAATGAAAGGCAAAGACGCCGGATTTAGCTATAGGGTTAAAATCCGGGATAAATTCAACCTGAATTACGCAACATTTATCAACTTCAAAAGTTTCCTATGTTTGAAATGCAATATTCTATTAAAAAAAGATTATAAGACACTTTCCTATTCTATGAACTTACAAAGATTTTTTCGAACAACAGGCTTCGTCTGGTTGACGAAGATCCTGGAGTAGTAGTAGTGTTTCTGGACTGTCTTAGGAATTGTGTGAGGGACGACATCGTCATCAAGAGTGAACCCCAGACCATTAACAGTTGATGTCGGGAAACTCATTCTTCTTAAGCGTCCTAATTACAAAAGAGAAAGATGAATTAAAAAAATAAATAAAAAATCACATATCCAATATTTGTCAATCATGTCAAGGTTCATCTGAAAACTGACACAAATTAAGATAGCCCTACTGCATATTGCTACTTACTTAAGAATTTTTCAGATTTGATCGTATGAGATGATATTTTTTTTATATCTGTAGTGAATGAGGAAATGAAGGTTTGCATAAAAATTTGTAAAACACTATAAAATAATGCACAACGTCCAATATATCCATTGATGGGAGAAGGCAAATTGTAACATTTGGTCATTCATGAAAAGATATGTCATGAATTTAAATAAAACATTGAAAAAATTCCAAATCGATCTTCAAATTAGCAAATTAAGATGGTTGTTAATTGGAGAACATAAAAAAATCCACAAAACTTCTATTCAATTCTTCCCTTGGAAACGCTCTCTTTTCAACTTCCAAAAAAGATCTCTTGACGTTCAGCATAAACCGTTATTAGACAGCTCAGTCGATCCTTTTCTATGAAAGCGAATTTATCCTCATGAAAAAGCCAAATTTATGAAAACTTAAAGAGGCACACTATTCCAAACAAAACCAAGTTGTGCTATAGACTGTTAAACAATCAACCACAAATCGACTTTATAAGATAATTTACGGTTATCTTAATATGACGGTATTATCTTAATTATATTTTCTATAATCTCACGTTAATGGTGCGATAGTGCCTAGTATGCATATCAGTTTTTTATTTCTACTCTTGCAAAGGAACTTTCGTTTACCCTTGGCCCCTTCCCCCGATAACGTAACGTCGTTCGCCGATAAAATCAATCGACGCAGCCGCCCAACAATAGTCTGCCGTCGGGTGAGGGCTGAACAGCTTAACCAATTGCGTCACCGTCTTGAAAAATCTAAATCGGGCTAATTTTTAATAAAGTTAGAGGATGAAAATATTCTTGACGTCATCTCTTAAGTAAATGTGAAGCTAAGTCACAGGGTGGTGGTAGTTTATTTTAATAAATTAGCCCGCCTCTCTCTTCAAAACTATGTTCGAAGGTTTTATAAAGAATTTCAGGTTAAATTGAACTATCTGCACAAATCGCGAGATGACTTATTCCGCAAACTGAATTGTCGCGATTCCTGTAACCGGCCGGGGGGAAACCAACTGCCCCCTGTAACCAAATAGGTTGGGGTATATATCAATTATTTGCCCCCGGAGGGGGACGTCGTAGACAGAACGCCGAAGGCGTTCGAGTAACGGAAAACAGTGACCGGCGAGGCCCGCAGGGCCGAGAGTGGTACGGAAAAACACTGACCAGCGAGGCCCGCAGGGCCGAGAGTGAGACTTGCGTTTGCGATTTGACTCGCGATTTGTGCAGATAGTTCAATTTAACCGAATTTCAATATCTGTAGAAAAAATTCATAATTAAATTCTGTGGTTTTTCTTGTTAATTTAACAGGATGTCATCCAATTAAGGTATTAATTAATCATGATAAAACTCTCCATTGGCCGTCCTGGATCACTAACCTACATCAACTATGATAAACATTTTTTTTAAATTTCCATTTAAGATGTGAAGGAAATCTTGTCTCTAAAAGTTAGTGCCAAGAGAGAGAGAAAGAGAAAAAAAAAAGAAGTGTCAAAGAAATGACAAATTAAAAAGAAATTTCTTCGCATTTTTCTCATAAGATTTCTGTAAAAGTATAATTTTTCCGTACAGGAGCTATTTTTCCTTCTTGACATTTAACTTACATGAAGAATTTTAATCAAAAGTAACTACCGCAATATTTCATCGGTCATTATAATTTTTTTTTTTTTTTGCTTACTATTCTTCAACAAATGGAACTTTTTTGAATTAATAGTTACCTTTTATTATTCTCAACATGTTTCTATAAAATTACTATAATTCATAGACAATTTTGACAGGAATAAGAGGAGACTATTCTTTTAAAATCCTTTTTGGAGTTTTAAAAATATCATAAATTAATGTCGAAATTACTCAGTTCATAGATCTAATTCCAGCACAATTAGGAACATGTCGATAGATTATTGGAACATATTTAATTATATCAAGCTATAAATAAACTGGAAGAAATATTTTTTTTCTCTAGCTTTGAATACAGGTTTCCAGTAAAGGTGGTAAATGACGAGTCGTCTAAAAAACAATTTTTTTTCTGTTATATTACTAATTTCTTCTTAAGTTTATTTATATTCCTGTCGTGCTTTTTTTTTAATTTAAAAATTAAAATTCAGTAATTTTTTCGCGCAAAGTTATAAGCAAATGAAGGCATTATTTGAATTTTCTCTGATTGAAGGTATGGTGGAAGATAATATTGAGTGCCGCCATCTAGTGATCTGAGATTGAAATTAGAAAGCAAATAACCTTACTCCAATTTTCATTTAAATGAAATAAACTTAAAAAAAAATATTCAAACATGCCGTTCAAAGAGTCTTGTTTACGGTCTCTGATCAGATGACCTTTGCGAACCGGAACATTGTTTTTGCCGACACGAATTTTTTTTTTTTTTTTTTTTTCATTTGAATAAAGTGAGAAAAAATATTGCGAAAGTAAATGCTTATCAAAAATAATATTTACAAAAATAACACTGATCATATAAATAATATTTACAACAATGTTGCCAAATATCTGTAAAGCCTACAAACGGATTTATGGCAAACGGAAAATTTCATATTATATAGGGTGTATCAGGTTCGATGGTCATAACGTACCAAGCGTGATCCTCTGCATGATTACAAACTTAAAGTTCCTTAAGCAAAATGTTCAAAACTCAAATGTTAAGGGTCTAAACATCACGCGAAGTTTGCTGAAAACCTGTCGAAAACGTCATTTAATCTCAACAATTGCCGCCGATTTAATTGTAATCGCCCCTTTGAATTTAATGAACTGCTGGTGCGGAAAATTCATAAATGACGTAACGACGCATTTTAAATTTTGAGTTTTCGACATTTTCGATAAGGAACTTTTAAGTTTGTAATCATGCAAAGGATCACGCTAGGTACTTTATGACCATCGAAACTGATACACCCTGTATGTGGATTATAACAATAAAGAATGAAAGCAAAATTTGTGACATACGTATTATTAGCATAATAACAATGACAATCTAAATAGTTGTTTATGAGTTGGGTATAAACTTTGCATTTATTATTTAAGGTGTAAGAGAATCTTAGGTCAATGAATCCAAACTTATTTGAACGATTAAATAATTAATCATTAGTTATAATTGAATTAGAACTTTTTGAAGACTTGAATTGAGAGGAAATGGCGTATTTATAAGGTCGTACAAATGAAAACGAAAATTTGTGTGGGGGAAAAAAAGACGACGTGTAGGATCGTAAGTTTTTGTTTTCAACAATTGCGAAACCCCCACGTGAACAATAGGTTGCAAGTGTTGCATCACGTGAGAAAGAAGGATAGCTCGCGCTTCGAAGCTCTGCGAGTGATCGCTTCGTCCAAACAACAAAACCCCGAAAAAATCAAAAGCAATCGCAAACACCACGGGGAAGGTGATATTGACCGTGTTTTTTTATCGCAAAGGCCCGATTTTACTGGACTTTCTTGGAAAAGGCACCACAGTTAACGCAGCACGATATGGCGATACATTGAAGACACAGCGCGCGGCCGTCAAATGCAAGTGTCCAGGACTTCTTACAGAAGGAGTTCTTCTTCTCCACGACAACGCGCGTCCTCACACTTCGAAAGCAACGGTAGACCTCATCAAAACGTTCAACTGGGAAGCAATGCAGCATCCACCTTACAGCAGTTTCTTATCCCCATGTGACTTTTTTGTGTTTGGGGATCTCAAGAAACATCTGAAAGGCCGCAAGTTTCAGTCGGACGATGAAGTGAAGGAAGAGGTTTTTGGAATGGTTCCACACGCAACCGAAAGACTTCTTCCATAAAGGAATTACACGCCTTGTTACACAGTGAGATAAATGCCTTAACGCGTTTGGAGAGTATTTTTAAATTCCTTGTATACACTTTGGATAAAATAAATAATTTTCGTTTTCATTTGTACGACCCTTATATTTTAATAATATGTATTTTTATTAGCGGTATGCTTAAATGAGTATTGGGTTCACCAACTGCAATTGGAATTCTTGATTAATGATTGAAATGATCAACGACGAGAATGAAAGAAAAGAAAATGGAGACCAATAGAAACAGTAAAACAGTAATTTATTTACTTTAGACGACCCGAGTAGATATTGGAAAAATAAAAAGACATCAAAAAACCGGAACACAGACATATAAACGATATATACCATATTAAATGAACATTAAATTTCATAAAACTAGAATGATCTTAAAAGGATTTAACCTCTAAATTCTAAACAGCTCATAATAGCTTATTTAACATAATAGTTGGATTTTATTTTGAAGACTAATCATTAAAATTTATTAGATCATGAGAAAGCATGATCTTCATAGGATTTCAAGTGATCCGAAATTTATTACAAAATATTTTTTTATTTACATTTTTCTAAATTTGCAATCTATTTATTATTTTGTTAATATGTTTATCTCGATGCATATACATTGTTTGTAATTAAATTGATGCATATGTAGCGCAATCTACTAACCAGAATGGCACAAAGTTTATGCTACGTTCGCAAAATACTTCTGTAGTTGCAAATCTCGACAATAGGGGGAAATCTGGTGCTACTGCAGCTTAGATAGACGATAATTAGCATAAAATACATATAAAAGCTTCTAATGAAAAACACCGCTGACATTGGCCAAAACAGCGCCAGTGATTCGAGCTAGAAAGAAAAGTGGGATAGTTCAGAAACACATTCCGTTACCAACTCGTCTTAATGTATTTTGCTTCAACACGCAATATTGTTTGCGTTCAACATTCCGCGAGGGAGGATAAGTGATTGTGCTGAATGAAACGTCGTGTTTTCGTTCAATCAAGAGCGCATAAAAGATTTAACCGTTAAATTCTAAATAGCTCATAATTATGCCATTAACTCCTGGTTCAATTTTATGTTTGTTATTCAGTTCTGCCTTTTTTTTTAGGGTCATATATAAAAATATTGACGACATTTGCAACCATAGAAATTTTTCGCAGAATCGTTCGTCCTTACCAATCTTGGTGTCACTCCAGTTGGTAGATTCAGTTACTCTAAATTGTGTCAATTAAATTGGATTACTGCTTTATAACTAAAAAAAACAAGATGACATGCAAGATGACTACGTTGCAGTGGAAAACGGAAGTTATAATTTTTAGTATTCTTCGGACTGGAAGAAGATTTTTCATAATTTTTTATGAGTAAAATTTATTGTGAATTTAAGTATTACGATACTTTCGATTTTCCTTAATGTAGCGAACTTAAATTTAAGAATTTTTCATCTATGGTATTGCCAAGTTTTAATTTTGTAATTTGTAAGTTTTAATTATAATCTGATACTTTTTTTTTTATAATACTACATAAATTGGGTGCGACTGAAGATTATAATCAACGTATGCACTTTAAATTCTGGCAATAAAATTTTGCTAGAGTTTCTATCGGCCAAAATGCATGTTGTATTAAGCGCTCACGAAAAGTCTTTTACGATGCTCTATATAAATCGATTTATTTTAAAGAAGCGAGAAATTTTTTAATGGTACCTAAAAGAAAATCGCCATTTTTAAAAAAATGTATTCATTTATAGACTGATTCTATACAGAATATTTGGCATGCCTTTGCAGGCCATGGAAAAATTAGTTGTTACAACTATAGACGCATAATTTATAGCTGGTCAGAAATATTAAAATTCAATGTAATTTATATGTTCGTTGAAATTTACATGCAATTAGTCACTTTCTTGTCAAAGTACAGAATGCAAAAATATTTAAAGCATATCTTGAAAATTTCAAATTTCGCGCATTTATGGATGACTTGATGCCAATCGGATAGCCAATCGGAACCCATGTAAATAGTAAAATTAAAAAAAAAAAAACATTAAAGGACGTCGGAATACGGTTCCCCGCTATTCTTTAAAACATGAAGGATGTAAATTCAATAGTGACTTTACACATTGTCAAGACACGGTGGTGGTAATTCAAATGTTACTGATGGGTGACGGAGGAACTTATAGTTGTATTCACTTTACATGTGTGCAAGTACTCATTCTAACAAGTACCTAAAGCATCTTCACAAGACCAACGATTCTCAAGATCCACGAGGTAAAACTGCAAGTGACTCTTTTCATGGCCTTCGTCGCAAGATGGGTCAGTACATTGCATGTGAGGGACCAACCTCAAAAAAGAAATTGTTTTGCACAAAATTGCACTTCGTTGGTTCTCATATAACTTGATATAAATGTAAAAATGATCAAATAAGGAAACTATAGTAGAAACCGACAAAGAGATTACATTAAATGAAGTAATTGTACAGTTCGTTTTTTATATTGGGTTACCAAATAAAAAACACTTCATTCGGTTTTTTGGATTGTAACAAAACACACTTTATTGAAACACACTTTACTCTTGCCATCGTTCCGCCCATGGAGTAAAACGTTATTACTCCATGGTTTCGCCACCTTCATTATGCCATGCTCATAAAACGCCTGGGGTTTATTGGCAAAAAAAAAACAAAAACAAACAGTCGATGTGCTTTTAACGGCCTCTTCATCTTTGAAGGTTTCCCCATTGACAAAGTTCTGCAGTGACCTGAATAAATGATTCTGAAGGGGCCAGATCAGGTGAGTACGGAGGATGAGCTAAGACTAAGCAATTTATTTCGAATGGTTACAAGATGTATGCGGTCTGCTGTTGTCATGGTGGAATATTGATACGACACCCGTGTGATTAGCCAATCCTGGACGTTTTGTGCGGATTGCTTGGTCCAGTTTCATTAATTGCGAACTGTAGACAGTTGACAATCTCTCTCACCGACTGGGATGGATTTACTTCGATCATGGCCTTAATGTACTTGAATTAATCTTCTTAGGTCGACCAGAGGGCGCATCACTGATGTCAAAATTCTAGAACAAAATTTTTTCATACCGCTTTTGACATACACGTTCTGTTAAAACATCATCTCCATAGACACTGCATATTTTTCTATGAGTATTTGCAGTTCGTTTGCCTTTTTAAAAATAATATAGCAAAATGTGACAATAATGCATTTATTCCTTTCCATATTCACAACCATGCAGCACGCATAATACTGATGCGAACCAAATCCAACTTCACAGACACACAAAGTAAAACATGTATTTCAAATGTGTATTCGATTTGCATACTAGCACTGAACATGTGATAGCTAATTTGCATGAAACGTGCACTGAAGCAAAAACCAAATGAACTTACTTACCAACTCAATATTTTATTTTGCAGGCATGTTGCCACCTTTTTAAAAACTCTCGTATACATTGGCTTCCAGATTCTCTTGCACACATTGCTCTTTTCACGGCATTGAGCTACTAAAATACAACATTGCTCTTGAAATAATACACGAAGTGTTTAGAAATGTATTGTGATGTACAATGCGTCATTGTGTAAAAAAAGACTTCAAGTTTCACTGATCATTTTGGTTCTATGTGAGTGCCATTAGTGATATGCAGATATCACCTCTGAAGTTAGTTTCTTTTCAAAACGCGTTGTAGCATATCTGATGTCAAGTGATATGCTCGTGTTTCAGCTCGGCGAGATTGACGGGTAAAGATGGGGGAAACATGCGATCTATAACGAAGCCATCCTCCCCCCAGAAAAATTCCAAACGGGATGACATGTGAAGACCAAATTAATACCGCCCCTGTTCGGCAATGCACTAAACAGAATTCAGATGCACATCACCAATGACAATCACATCAAATGATGGAGCTTGTTTGATTCAAAGTTAGATAGCTTAAAAATTATCATTCATCTATACATTTTACAATCTTTAAAAACTATTACAAAGACAATTAAATACATCTGTATGTTATAAAATTTGAAATATAATAATATACACCTGGACATTGTCCTACTCGGTTAACGAGCAGGAAAAATACTTTGAGCAAGAAAATTCTTGGAGATAGTCGAAATTAGTACTGTGTTTGTGAACAAAATTCTATAGTTTGATATAATCCATAATAAAAAGCTTTAGCAGCTTCTTATTCTTACAAAAATTAATTTATTCTATTTAAAAATGTAAGCACAAAAATTCTGTAATTCGATATCCATTTAAAAAAATATTATAAATTAATTTTGAAACCCAAAAGACAATGTTTTAGATAGAAATAACAAATATGTAAACGATCAAAATAGACGGTATTTCATTTTTATTTAGCCAAACAGTATTATTCTATTTTTAAAATATTATACATATATTCAAGTCTATTTGAAAACTTGTTTCCTCGCTTGTTAATGAACTCGTCCTTTCAGCGCTTCCTCATTGGTTACTAATTAAAATATTCTAAAATGTGAATCCGGAAAAAAATAAAAAATAAAATAAGAGAGAGAGAGGGAAAGAATTCGTTTGTATTTGATATTTTAGCTACGTATATCTTTATTTAATTTTAGAAGTTTGAATACTCATTTTAATTGAACTGAAGCTCAGAAGAAAATTTAAAAGTTAAAAGACTGAAATAGAGTCCCTCCTCTTTCATGAATGAAAACTCTTGAGAGAAATTGGTCGGAAGCAACGAATGTTTTTTTGCAGTAATGAATTTTCTTAAACCGATTGAATGAAAAAAAAAGCACCAAATGAAAAAATGGATTAACGTTGCAGGCCCGACGTCAAATTATCTAAACAGAATACCATAAGGGAATTACGATGCGGAAATTCGACCCTACCAGAAGAAAACGACAAGTGAGTAATTAATATCTAAGAAATGTCAGAAATGCTTCTATTCGTTCATTGCAGTTCGCTTCAATAGAAGATTGCTGACATGTTTCATTAACGTAAGGAAATACTTTGCAGTGTTCTGCTTATACCGTAAGAGGAAACTTGGCACAAATTATTAAGGAAATGGAAATAAAAAAAATACACGAATAAAAGTTAAAGAAAAAATTGATATCTGGAAGAATCCTTTTAAAGGTCAAATGCATTCTTAACCTTGAGGAATGGCCCGGCATAAAATGGAAAATGGATCTCGGAAAATCGTTCGCTCTGTTGCTTTTCAAACAAAAGAAATATTATTGAAGTAATAACAACAAAAACAATAACGACAACCATCTATTTAAGATATGCCTTCTATTATTATTTATTTTTTCCAGAAATTTCATTCCTTAAAAGCAACTTTTATAAAAAACAAACTTCTCATATTTTTTTATTGAGAAGGAATCGATATATTTCTAAATGAGGTTTAAGATGAATTAACGTTTTAACGCGTTATCCGTAAACTTTATGAAGAAATTATGAACCCTTCTCTACTGCATAATTACTGCTAATTCTAAATTAAAATTTATTCCAATATAGCTTGCGTATTGCGCATTTCAGTTAGGCTTTAGTAATTAAGATAAACGCTAAAAGGAAATTTCCACTATTTGTTTGATCATTTATTCCTTTTCGTAAAAATAATAAGAGCTATTCTGCATATAGTTTCTAAAATATTTGAGTAGTTTGTAAAGTTCCTGTCTTAGTATAGTTTCAAAGAATAAGTTTTTCTTATCTAAAAAGATAATCGCTTTTGTTTAATATCCGAAATAATTTTGAAGATGACGAAGTGGAAATTATTTCTACAATGAGTGGAAATTTCGCTATCGAATTTCCGTTGTTTGTACCGCGCTCTATGGCGAGTGGAAAAATTATTGAAGATGTGTCCAATCTTAAGAAGGAAGTGCTTGATAGGAAAAAAATATAAAAAAACAAATCTGTATCTCTCTATTCAACGGGGAAGAATGGATTATGAAGCTCCTCCTTTCCTCTTGCCTACAATTTCCTTCAATACATCAAACGCATTTCTGAATTAAACGGAAATGATTGTTGGAAATTAGACAACAAAACGAATCATCATTCACCGCCTAACTTTTTATCTGACATTTGATATCAGGGTAAACAAAATTATAGGAAGGCTAGTAAATATGACGAAGATTTGACTCCATCCGCTTGTTTATAGGAAGATGATTCTTGTCGTGCAGAGAAGCTCCTTTTGGCTAAACGCAAACCAATGAATTTCAAAATGTTTGTAGGCTATTAGAAAGATCTCGCAAGTTTTATTATTTCATACAAGTTTGTTTGAAATTACGGTTTTTTTTTTTTAAAAAATTAAACTCCTGATGTACCCTCCGGATAGTCTTACTAGTTGAGAAACCCAGCATATTATATTAAAACTGAAATGTTGAATATTTCATTTAAGAATTCATAAATTATGCATCTTGGTAATTTTCAGATTACCTTCTAGGTTATTAAAATTGATTTAGTAGTATTGAGTGTAATATTAATTGAACAGTGAACTTCAACCTAAAGCATATTCATTCGCCATCACCATCAAAAAATGTATTGAATGAATTCACTTAATTCGGGGCGAATCAAAAAGCATGGATACGCTTTTAAGCATGGATTGTGGATAAAATGCTTATGATTAAAGACTGTGCGAGATGCAAATATAAAGCAAAACAAGTTTTATTTTCATTAGAACGATTCAATACGAGTCCCTTGTAACGCGGCAAACTCCGAAACGATATTCCAATTCTTGCCATTAACAAATTGGTGTCTATGGCTTCAAACTTGTTTCTCCAGATCTTTCGGTAGGAGTTCTACATAGGCAATGTACGTACATAACCCCAAAGAAAAAAATAAAAAAAAACACATCACCAGGCCTTTGAAGCCATAGATGCTAATATGTTGACAAGAATTGGATTATCGTATAAACGTTTGTCGCGTTACACAGGGTTCTCGTATTGAATCATTGTAATGAATATAAAACCGAATTTTTTATCCATTGGTTCCTTGGATAGTCCTCTAAGATTTAATCCGCAATAGATATTTAAAAGTGTAACATTCTTTTGACTCTCTATAAGTGATGGTAAACAATTAAAACATTTTCCCAATCTATCCCAATCTCATCTTTACAAATCCCCATCAATATACATATTCATAAATTTGGAAAGATTTTAATTAGCGATTACAATTTAACTGAATTTGCTTGTCACATGTCATAAAAACTGAATTTGCAACGTCATTCAAAACCCATTTTCCTTTACTTTCTCCCGCTCTTTATTAAGCTTTTAAAAAGCTGAATATCATGGTTTGCACTTAGTTTATTACTTCATAATCTAAAGGTAATAGAACAAGCTACGAGCACAAGTACCTTTAAGAAAGTACGTCATTCAGGATGTTGTAATAAATTGCAGGGATGAAACGAAATCGGGCTTCATTTGCTTCTTGCAAAAGTGGGTTTACATTTAAGGTGGCTATTTCCATTTTATTATTTGCTCCACTCTTCTTTCAATCGGGAAAAAATAACTTTGTTGCCATTAAGATTTGGAAGTAACTTTTATGAATGATTTTGGAATCATCGCTAACCAATAATGTATTACTATAGCATAGAAAAGATGTTAATTGAACTCGTTTGGCATCATCTAGAGTTTGTTCCGTTGGAGTAGAATAGTTATATAATTTTATTATTGTATATGATCTTCATTATTATTATTTTTTAATGTTTAGGTTGGCCTTCATTTTTAATTTTAACAGCAGCCTTTTAAATTTAACATTGCTTTGAGCATGAAAGAGGCTTTTTTATAGCCCTCGCGATATCCTATATAATTGCTAAAAAGATGACTTTTAGCAACCCAAGATTAGAAAGAAATGTTCATATACTATGTGAATTGAGAGGAATGGCGAGTTGAGTAGTTTCTTCTACTTTCTCGCAAGGCGTTGCGATGTTTGTCTTCGTCACGCACGATCGATGCCACAAACGACTCGTTGTCACATGTCCTTTATTTTTCCTGCTTTACCCCAAAGAATAGACTTTCATTTGTTTTCTACTTTAAGTCAACTTGTCAGGATGAATTCAAAAGTTTTAGTTTAAGAGCCTTTTAAGTTTTAGATGTCTTTCAAACTACCTTTTCATGTTCTTGGCCTTCAGCAGCGATTCTCTTCGATATGGATGATGAACAATAACAGAAAACAGTTTGACAGCACTCTTCAAAGAATATTGTAATACTCTTCGTAGCATAGTCATTTATTTTTCCCAATGGTATATGTAATGGGCAATTTCATAGCTGAATTATATATAATTACTCAATATAATTAAAATGGGTCTCAGGTGAGGCTGAGATTGAATGTTTTGCTTACATTTTCACGTTTTCTGTAAAGGAAAATGTAAACAGCTGCATGAAATTTAAGTTTCCTTAGCAAGCATAAAAATCGCAATCTCCTTGAGGCTGGACCAAATTTTATGCAGCATATCCGTAAGTCTAATAACTTAATACAATAAATGTGCAATCACTGAAATCAGTATTCACGAATTTTTCAAATCAATGAATTCTTATCGCATGAAGTTAATATCATTGCGACCACAAATATTTGAGTTCGACTGCTGGGAAAATTAGAAATAAACATCAGAGGAAGCAATATATTTTGAAGATCTTGAGATTTAACAAGTTAAAATTTCCCGCTATGGAGCAAAAATATCCTTTAAGTACTTAATAGATTGATGTATTGACATAAGAACATTCACAATGCGGTCAAACGTCAAATGTTAGTTTTCAGTTTAATTTTTTTCTAAAAATTTTAAATTTCTTAAGTTCCCGTAAATGATCTATAAATCTTAAATTCCGCTAAAGTTGTCGTTTAGCTTAGATACTTCTGATGGCAAATCCCTTAATTGATAATCGAATTCCAATAAAGCTGATAAGGTAAGAACTTGGAGTGATTGCACTCAACCCATTGTCACACGCTTAAACGTTTACTGCCTCAAAGAAAAAGTCTCCTTAAAGAAAAGTAGTTTTCATACCGAGAAAGATTTATTGAACAGTACAATTAGAGAATCACCTGAGATTTTGGGCTTTTATTCCCTTTAATTTGAGCTTAAAGGGACAATGAGAAATTGATGTTCAAATGCAGTTATTAATCATTTTATCGAATGCTAATATTAAAGAATTCGACTTATCCAATATGAAATAACTGGAATAAAACTATGAACACTATGCAATTTGAATGATACGATTTAATCGACCGAAGCTATGAATATTTAGTAGTCAACGCCCATTTAAAGCGGGATGTTTCATGATATTCTTTATCTATAAGTTTAGTCTGTAATTATAGTACGTTATTTTAATTTATGGGATAATCCGTTGTTGAGATTTAATTTGGCATGAAACGAATGGATCTCTTCGATTCGTTGTCCTTCCTCTAGCAACCATTGGCCAGAGTTTTAGCAATCTGCCCGTTTTATATT
Organism: Rhysida immarginata; assembly: GCA_023313115.1. Lineage (NCBI taxonomy): Eukaryota > Metazoa > Arthropoda > Chilopoda > Scolopendromorpha > Scolopendridae > Rhysida > Rhysida immarginata. The sequence goes on from JAHWFO010060970.1 coordinate 6,520,855, forward strand.
CGTTGAATTAGTTTTGGACCGTATCTTCCCCAATGTTTTATTTACAACAAATTTTTAATGTTTTCCTTCTTGCCTATTTCTCGCTTGAATTCTTGAAGGAGAAATTTCTTCCATTGTCTTTCTCGCTCCTTTCAATTTTCCAATCTTAAAAATAAATAACTAGTTTTAGTCAGACATTTCTTGTGATTACATGCTTTTCTCACGTCCTCAACTAGGAGGAGGCACATTCAGATTCCCTGGGCGCTAGTTTGTAGGGCGCTGGATCAGTTTGTCTCGGGTGACAGAAATCTTAGTTGTGGCTCTGTATTTTCATTTCCTTTTTGGATTTTTTTTTCAATGTCTATATTTTATTTTAAAGGAAAAACTTGTAATCAATAAAACTCCAACGTATCCTCCTGCACGACTTTTTACCTTGTGTGAGAAATTGGAAAAATAAAATAGAACCCCCTCCCCCATAGATTGAATATAATTGCTTTTACATACATTTTTCAAAATAATGAATAAAGTAATTCAAAATTTAAAAGGACGCTTTAGATCTACAACTTGTTTGTGTACATCAAAGTAACTTAAAATACAATTGTTACAATTTTGAGATTTTTATCTGAATTTGCGAAGTCGGTCGTTCTGTTGCCAGTTTTTGAGTTCTTGTATTTTGACTTCAGATTCGGATAGAGAATCAAAAAGTAAGTAAAAGCTATAACAAATACCGTAATGCAGTACCACGCATTTTTAACATCTCTATAATGCAGTACCACGCATTCTCAACTGATTTTTCCCGACTTGGTTCAAAATAAGCGATACGAATTTTTGAAGTCCTATTCACATCAGAAGTCGGGAGGCTGCGTCTCCGATGCCGAAAGTCTATTTCTGCTAAGCAATAATGATTGCATATTACTTCACATTCGTATTGTACACTCTTTATTACGCGAGGAGCAATCACTTTATAATAGATTAAATTTATGTGCTGAAATTTCAGTAAAAGTTAAAATATTTGAACTTCGAAATGAGCCAAGACAACTTCTAAAAGCTTCAGAGATCCAAAAAGTGTTGAGCATCATTGCAAGTTTAAAACTTGATTATATCATGTGATATTAAATTAAACCAAAATTTTAAAACTTAGATTTTCTCGAATATATACCAAAAGATCTGCTAGAAGAAGAGTCCAAGTGAAGTCTCATCTTTGGAAAAAGTTTTCCTACTCGTATTTATGTGTAGAATCTTTGATAATTAATTTTCTTTGGTTCTTCTGCTTTGAGGCGGTTTGACGATAGAACTATTAAATTTGAACAATCTAAACAATCTGTTTCAATATTTAAACAATTTTAAGCTCTCGCTTTATAATATATATTTATCCTGCACTATTTACAGAAAAAATGAAAGGATGAAAAGAACTGGATTCAGACAGGTTGTTTTTTCCCCCCCGAGATTGAAATAGTTCCAATGAACCTTGGATTTATTAACAAAAGGAAGAAGCGCTAGCATCATATCTGCAAAACTACGTTAATTTAAGCTTATATATATATATATATATATATATATATATAAATTATTACAGAAAGACGATATCGAGCTGTAGATAAAGTTAACCTAATTTCACTTTCTTTCAATTCACTTTTTCTAAGATTGTTATTAACTGTAATATTTAATTAGAACGAAATATGAACACATATTTACGAAAAGAATGTTTAAACCTAAAATTATTAAATAACTTTTTCATATCCAGAAATTTTAACAAAAAAAAAATTTGCACGAGAAGTAAATTGTTAAAAATATAAATCATATACAAGTGAGAAGAAATGTGGCATACAGCTTATTCTTGGTGTTTATACGGGAAAGTGCAAAATACTTTTTCATTGCTTTATGAAATTTTTACCGAAACTAATAATTTTTCTTATTAGTTTCGGAAAATTTCTGGATACTCGCTTAGATTTTTTTAATATTAAGTTTAACCTAACTAAGAACATCACATAGCAATTCTTACTTCTCTTGGTGGAGTCTCGTAAAAGTACTCGGCAGGTTATTCCCAATCCTTTTACGACTGGTGTGAACTAAGACAATAATGCCTTTGCTCGGTCTATAGGGATCTCTATTGATACTGGATTCGCTTCAAAGAGTCATGTGCGTATTTTGTTAAGCGAAGAAGATTCGCCGAGGACGTCTTTCAATTCACATGGAGGGTGAAACTCCGCCTCCCTCACTCGCAATTAACGATTACATGAGTTGTATCTCATTCATTTTCTGCCGAGAAACAAACCGGTGTTCAACTCATCCACCACCAGCATCACCGATCATAATGGTTTTTGTTTTTATGGGCAGTTTTGGTTTTTCTCTTGCAATTTTCTTTAAAAATTATTAATAGAATCAAGATCATTAAAATCTCTACTTTACCGACTATAACGATTTGTAAATAAGACAAGACTCTGAGGGAAACAAAAAAATCTTTTTCTCTCAATGAATGACCTTGGCAATGTTGTTGGATGACATTTCATTTCACTCGACCGCAAGTTCAACAGCAGTTGCAATAAAATGACGGATTGTGAAAGAACGAAAAAGAGAAAATATTTCGATTGCATCTGATGCTTATGGTAATGGTCGAGTGAAAGCAAATTGCTTTTTTAAAAAAAAATCTTATAAGAATTATTCTACTTAATTTTTTTTTTTATTTATATCAAAGTAAAACTACAAAGCTAAGGTTGCATTGGCGCATCATGGACGAAACTGTTCTTTACTACCAATAAATTAAACTATAAGGAAACTAATATTTATTACAAATAATTATGCAAATCATTATATTTAATTTGCAAATCAATTTCATGAATATTATGAAGGCGCTTGCTGATTATTTTCAGTAGTTAAATAATGGAGACTTGTGAAAAGTTAAATTTTTATTATGTATAAAAGATGATTGCTATTCAGTTAATAGAATCCACATTGAAATTTGTACCATTTATATTTCGTCAACGTAAAACGTAACTGAGTTGACAGGAAAACAAAATAAGATTACGACATCAAAAATTCTTAGGATTTTAATTGAAGTGTGCTTATAATAGTAAGTAAGATTTGTTAAAAATTCTTGGAATGTGCGTAATTTTTTTTTTTATTTTAATACGTTTCATATTAATGCCAAGGAAATGCTTCAGTAAACCTTCTAAGAACTGAATTTAAATACCTATTAAACACTTCATTCAAGTCTTTGGCGATAATTCATATTCGAAGCCAATTAATCTAAATCTAAATTTCTCCAAACCATCCGTTATTTCCTTTTTCATAATTAGAGAATTAAACGAATGCGTCAAAGCTATTAAGGAGCTGTAAATAAAGGAATGTATAGAGTAATTGAACTTGGAGCTCGCTGAAGAGAAAGTTTGCCATATCTTATCAAATTAAGGTGTGTGAGTATCATTTCCAACTTAAATGTTGATGAACAGTCCAAATTGTGTATGAAAATATAAGACTGATATAGTGACCAGTAAGTGATGTTTGAGCAACTTCTCCGATACTCGTCAAATAGGAAGGAGAAAAACCAATAAAATTCCAAATTCTGGCTTCGTTTCATTTATTTTCCCCACTCGAGACTAAAACTAGTACAATGGTTTCGAAAGCGTTCGAGTAAAGTTTTATTTTTAAGTTTTCTTATCGCGCTATTTCCACAATCAATATCCCAATTTCGGATATTAAATACAGAAACTGGCGTACTCATCTTGAAATCAGTTCATGATATTACCTTTTGACTACTTATTCGAGATAATGGGATTTTGATTGTCGTTTATTTATGTCGAAAATTTCTATTTATATGACCGGATGAAAACATTTCAATACATTGTTAGAATAATTCATTTAAAATTTCTTTATTA
>JAHWFO010060970.1:6525108-6546445 GCA_023313115.1 Rhysida immarginata
TTTTTTTTAAATTAAAAGTCTTAATTTTTAATTTGTTGAAATTTTTGTTCATTGTTGAAACTTTTCTGCTACACTTGCAACAACGTCACAATCGGTCGTCAAAGTAGTAACAAACTTCTAAATTGAGTAGTTAGGGAGTAGAAGGATCTTATTGAATTCTGGAAGTCGTTGTATGCGCACGCATTTTCTTTGATTTTAAAATTAGAAGTTTGAAAATTCTCAAGCTTATAACTTTCTCAAGTTGAACATGCAGGTATGTATGAATTCATATGTATATTTAAAAAAAAAATTTTTTTTTTTTTAAATTGAATATAAAAATCGGTGGTATTCGAACGACAGCTTCGGCACTTCCATTGTTTCATTAGACCTCGTCTGAATAATTCCATTGTATTAATTCGTAATTTTATTAAAGTCAGTAGTTTTTATTAATTTTTTTTTAATCATGGCTAGACACGATTAAAGGGCATTAATTAAAACGAGTTTTTATTTAATTAACGAAAATTTTCAATTTATATTTATATGGTGAATGCATAAGTCTGAAAAATAGATAAAAATTTCGGGGGTTAACAATACTGTTGCTACAATAAACGAGAAGATGCCAATTTGTTCGAACAAGTAACAATGCGCTTGAGTTGGAGAGTAGAAATCGCGACATCTCACGTGACGAGAATATTATCGAATAAAAAGCAAACATGGCGGCGGAGAAACCGGAATCCATGGAGGTAATTTGAATTGCGTTTCGTAAATAATTCCATATATTCGGTTTAATTTTTGGATTTAATTTAATTTCTTTTCGTTTTGCTTCGTCTTTGTAAGCCACGAACTAACGAATCCCTCCGTCGTTTTGCTCATCTCGGTTGTTTAACAATATTGATTAAGTGTAGAAACTTTTTTTCGGCAATGGAAGCATGTTCCATCCATCGGTGGTGGTGTCATTGGCATTTCTCTCCTCTAATTCTTTTGTTAAGTGAGCCTGTAAATCGCTGCTAAACTTTTTGAACTTTTTAAATGTGGAGCGCCGAACGAGCTCGACGTTATCAACAGATTATTCGCCCAATTTAAAACTAATTGGATCTGTTGTCTGTTTTTCAAATTTGCCACGCTGTTCACTAGCAATGAAAATGTGGTTAGTTAATCTGAGGATATTAAAGGTTTCACACATTAAAACTCACTTTTTTTCTTCTTTGCCTACTTGTGAATCTGTCGTTGCGTCCTCGACATGTATATTAGAAAGATATTCAAATTTTTTCTTCATTATTTTTTAGGTAATCCGATTTTACTCTTTTCAATCATTAAAGATCTTATAAACTTAGATTTGCAATAAATCTAAACATATCATAAAACTTAGTTTTCTGGAATTGGAAAAATATTTGCATAATATCCTGATCAGCATCATAATTGATTGGGAATCTCATTGTGAATTTCAGACTATATTTTTAAATCTCAAAAATAAGTTAAAGCAGGGATCTCTTAATCCGTTCTTGGTTAAAGCTCTTAAAATATCGAAACTAAAGCATTTGGTTAAGAGATAAATATCAACACGTATCTGCTAATTTTTCTCAACAGAGGGAAAAAAACACAAAAAATTAACATTTATATCTAACCTGAGAAATGTTTTCAATGTCAATTATATAATTTTGTATGCTATGGTAAGTCATGGAGAAGATGGATAGCCTTGTTCAGTTTGTGATTAACATAGAGTACCCTAAATCTTTTTGCTACTGTATTACTAATTCTAACCAACATACAACCATAGCATATAGGCTAAGGTCCTCTTGAAATGGGCTAACTTATAATAAAATGATCCAGGTTAGATAAGCTTAAAATCAGGCCAAAGGTTGTTAGGATAGGGCTGCTTTTTGAGCATTTTCTCTGAAAAATTTTCAGTCTGTTATTAATTGCGTTCATGTGATTTTAAAAAAAAAGAAAAAATAATCTGTACACGCTAACATCTGTAATGTAACTAGTTTGTACCATGTTATAAGAAACTCTGAATTAGTATATACAAGTAAGGTTAATTTTTCGTATGAAAATGCCAATATTAGTAGGGGGAAAAAAAACTGAAGTTTTATGGAAATTACATTGAGAGACTTAGGCCTTTGCACACTAAGCGACTAAAAAAACTAGTTACAAACTAAAATCGCGAATTGGTTGCTAAACAGTTGCCACCCATGTATTTCAATTAGCATCTGCACACAACGCTACTAGTGGTAACCAGTTAGTAATGCAGAATTGCTCTGCGATTTATTTCTAGAGTTGCTTTGTAAACTGCCACGTGAAAGTGCGAAAATGGTAGAACAATCCTTGCATTTAATCTAGAATCCTTGAATTTAGAATGGACAACTCTTGCAGTAACAAATACTCTGCATTTTATATTTATTTCAATGTTGGGGTGAACCAAATACCTCTACTTCTGCCAGTTTTTCCTTTTTTTTTTCTATTTTAATAATAAAGGATAATATCTTCATCACTTGAATCACTAGACATTTTTCACACCACAATAATAATAGCATTAATGAAATAATAAAATTATAATTTAAACACAATGTTATAACAAAGCTGCGATAATTGAGAAGTGACTTTGCACGAGTCACCGAATTTCATAAACTTTCAGTAGTGTCGTGTGTGATTCATACATAGTTGGTAACTGGTTAGCAATTTGAGTTTCTAACAGGGCTGTGGAACGTAACGAAATAACGATATTAATAGCGGTATCATGTATAACGTAGCGAAATTTCTTAAAGCTGGATAATAATGGAAACAAAATCTAGGCTGCGGGAAACAAGCATAGAAAATATATATAATCAGGAGTGTTGGGGTTCTGGAGGAGTCCATTGATAACAGGGAGGTGACTGTCATTCACGCATGAACTCGTCCTCGTACAAAAAAATATATTATTATTAAAACATTATGATAACGATATTTAGTAACTTAATACCTACCATAACTAAATCGAGTAACAAAAAACATAACGTAACGAAACCTAATAACAAAATGCGTAACGTAACGTTACAACGTAACGTAAATCAATTCGTTCCACAGCCCTAGTTTCTAATTAGTTTGGTTTCTTTTTAGTTGCTTAGTGTGCGAAGGGCCTTAGAGACAAGATTAATTTGTACCGATTACGTGTAAACCACTTTATGAGGGAATTTTTACGATGCAATTGGGTAAACCAAGTTTTGCGTGCTCACGAACCACATGAGTTACTTGTGCCATCAATAATACATGGTTTCTGAATTTACAGGAAAATTTCTTGAAAACTAAAAAATTGTGGTGTATATGCACAAAAAACAAAACAAATAAAACTCCTGGAAATCTCCATTATTAAGGATATCCATATCTAGTATCGCAAAGTATAAACGATGAAGGAGAATCCAAGAAGTGATATGGGAAACCAGAAAATATTTATGCCTCACATTTCGAAAGTCTTCATTGGAGTCTGTCTTGTTACAAGTTTGAAGTTTGAAGCTGGAAGCCTATCCTTTTATAATAGATGGCAAACCTAGTCGAGAGCTTCTTAAAGTGCCAACCTATTGCGGGGTTTTTGTTGCTGATCTTCTATAGTGGTCTGATCTATTATTTTGATTTTCAAAGTGAAAAAAAATTCAAGCTACAGGGAAATTGCTTACAAGTAATCTAATTAAGCTGTACATGGTAATAAACCACATGAGATGGAGGGCAGTAACTGTTTTTGTTCAGCATTGTGGAGACAATGTTGGAGCATATATGTGAAGATAAGGTACACAGTTTTTGTTCCAGCAGGAAGACTCGCTCATTGTGGGGTACACAGATCATGAAGGGGGAGTATCAAACAGCTTAACATAGTGGGAACCATTCAGTAATGTCTAGGAGGACCCGGCAGGGCCAAGCTATGTCATGCAAAAACGCATTGAAACATTAAAATGGAAATAAACATTGACCCGAACATAAGCCTTTACAGTATTTACTGCAAATTAAACTTTCTTATAGGGATCTAAATATTCTTTAAAATGATACATTGCAAAAACAAATCGGATGGTAAATAGCAGAAAATGCTTTTCTAAAATGAAAAGGGTCCTTTTTGACAACTTCATTACTCCTGTGTGCCATGCGCCACCGGTGACTTCGTTGAAATTACTCATCGGGGAAACCATTCCTAATGCTAGAATAGCACTCAAATCTTCCCACTAAAGCTGCCACGGAGCCTGTTTGTTAGACAATGGGAAATTTTCTTTATTTCAGCAGTTTTCTGCCCAATGGATTGCTGGACATAGTAATAATGAAATTTCACATGCTTTAAATGGGAGTGCTGGCTTAAAGTGAAGTGAGGCCTTGGTTAGTTTTTTTTGGAACTTGAGTTTGATACTTATTTAACACTGAGCTTCTAACTTCGGGTCTTGATTCTATACTTTGTACATCATTGCAGCATCATAAGCAGGGCTTTTTTTGTAGAAAATGTATTGTAGTTACCTTCATGGTTTCTGTAAATTACATCCCCGAAATTCAGTTTCAAGATTTAATCTGAAACTGGCTTGAAAGAACAGTATACACAAATATTAACTTCATGTTATCAGTCCTTTTTTTATTAACTTCCCAGTATGTCACGGGTGTTTTCTGACTGAAAGAAAGTCTGAACAAAAATTACTTTTTTCCCCTCAACTTGTTGATGGAATTAGAAAATGCTTAGAAATTTTTCCCATTTCATTTAAGAATATTCCCCCTCTCCTTTCAAATTTCCATTTTCACTAAGGAAATAGTTTTTACATCTCTATTTTACATCTCTATTACGGTTATCACAGGGAAATTGATTTTGAATTATTACAGATGTGCATAATGAGTTTTAATTTGTTTCAATTTAGGATCAAGCTCAAGCAAGCGGAGAACAAGCAAATCAAGTTCAAGATGTAGAATCCCTACCCCCTGAGCTACTTATAAAACATCCCCTACAAAATAAATGGACTTTATGGTTTTATAAAAATGACAAAAATAAAGCCTGGGAGGAAAATCTGCAAGAAATAACCTCATTTGACACTGTGGAAGACTTCTGGGCGTAAGTAACCAATAGATTACTGTTAATGAGAAACGAAAGGAAAAAAAATTCTACGACTTGGTTTTAAATCGGGGATCACATGCATCTAGCTCGTCACTTCTACCAACAGTGTCGCTGCGGACAGTGGTATAGTGACTAGATGGATATACTCGTGGTCCTTGGTTTGAATCCAGGTTGTGAAATTTTTTCGTTTTTCATATTATTACCTGAATAGATCACTTCAGTTCGCTTGTGTTTGTGGTTCTATGTGAAATAACAAGCTTTAATAATAATTTCAGATTATATAACCACATAGAACTAGCAAGTAAATTACAGTCAGGATGTGATTACTCATTATTTAAGGTTGGTGTTTTATCATTTTGAAATTGAAGTATTTTACCGAAGGTTTTTGCTTACCTGAATCTTTGTCTTTAGTATGGAATTAAACCCATGTGGGAAGATGAACGAAATAAGAAAGGAGGACGCTGGTTGATTAACTTAAATAAAACTCAAAGATCTTCAGATTTGGACAATTTTTGGCTAGAAACAGTATGTACTTGTTTGGACGAGTGTAAATAATGAATGTTTTATATTTCGCAACATTTGTCTAAGTCTGCCTAATTTGTTTTTCCAGCTTTTATGTTTAATAGGAGAAGCCTTTGAAGACCAGGGAGATGAAATATGTGGCGCTGTTGTTAATGTAAGACACAAAGGTGATAAAATTGGTGTTTGGACTGCTGATGCACGAAAAACTGATCCCAATACAAAAATAGGGTAAGATTTCTGTTCAAGTTTGCACAACGGCATGAAGAAGCTAAAATGATTAATTTTTAATTTTTGTTTTTATTTATTAGCAAAAAATTGAAAGAAAGATTAAATATTCCTAGTAAAATTGTCATAGGATATCAGGTAAATCTGTTTTTTCATCATATAATAGATCATAATACAAGCAGGTCTTTGTTATAGCAGTCTGCAAATAAAAATTACAAAAAGTATTGTGGCATTGGGCACAGAAGTTTCAAAATTTTTTATAACTATTAATTTCTAATTAGGAGCTTGTTTTGAAATGGCTAAAGCTATATTAACCATTAACATGGTTAAATGAAACCAAAGGTTAAGATAATTGACCCATATTGCCTGATCAGGTTCCAAGACTTTTGTATGGAATTACATAAAATAATTTTGGATTTTAAACTTTAAATCTTGATTTTATTTTATCTCAAAATTAATTTACAATAAAATATGAAAATTGTTATTCAGGGTGATCCAAAAGTCGGTTCACCCAAAGATAATGAATGACTTTCCAAGGATGTGCTATCTCATTTGTTTATGCAAGCAGAATGGTAAAGGGTTTGATTATAAAATGTTTATCCAGAAATAACTCATTTAAGTGCTGGTGACTAATGGTACATATCCACTGCCAACATTATCTAGGTTAAATAACCAGGCTTTCTTTAAAACTATCTTTTGTGATGGACACCCATAGATAGCCTGGATATTAGAGATCAGGAACTTAATAACTGGGTTATTTATGCCAGTGGACACGTAGCATTAGAAACACGTGAAAGAAAACCAGGATTGAGCTTTAGTGCTTGTGGAAGAATTGAGTTCAACCACACGTAGAACACTTTTCCACTCTTGAGTTCTGGTAGTTCTGGTCCGACCCATATCCCATCATCTAGCACTGAAAGATGCAGTTTTGCAAAGATGTTGGTGCACACGCTCAAATGTTTGATTTGGCAGTTGTCTTGTCGGGAGTCTGTCTATACAACCTCTGAGCAAGGTCTACACTTGTAAAGCATTCTCTTATAAATCCCAGTGGGGAAATGAAGCCTTTACTCCTAGATGTCATCGACTGTCACCCTTAAATGTCATTTCCGAACTCATTCTGACTGAAAATGCTTATTTTGGTCCTTTCTACCACCCTTTAAAATTTTGCCAAATTTCCGAGCTTTCTGTATATCCTTTCCACTGAGGTACAGGACACTTGTCACTTTACCAAACTTTACAGAAGAGCAGTTTGGGGATGTTTAATTTTGTTATCCATTTATTCTTACAAATAATTTGTTAATTGGATTTTTGTAACAAAAACTGTCGTTTCATGTTGATTTTTCATTTAATGTAATTTATGGATTTTGGTAAAAAATGGACAGTGTCCTATACCTCTGAGGTATGGATATATCTTTGGGTGATCTTACTTTTGGACTTGAACCAAGGACTTATAGATTACATTTTGGGACTTTAACCACTAAGCCAGCACTGACATGGAAGCATTGCTATCACCATGTATTTTGGGTACATTTGTTTTTGGGCGATTCCTTGTTCACTAGCTAGGTCCATTTAACTTTATGGTGAATGTTATAAATTTTTTCTAAATTTTTTTAATTATCGACATTGGTGGCTCGGTGGCCAAGAGTGTTAAGGCACAGGCCTTATTGCTCTCCGAACCACTGACTCGTGGGTTTGAATCCTGTTGAGGGCATAGATGTCAGTTTCTTTTCAAATATTTTCCTCTTGAGAGATTGGCATCAGGTAGGGCCTTAAAAAAATCATTGCCAAATTGTGGCTTTAATTAACCCATGCGAATAATAGGGAAAAAGCGAAGGACAAAGATTTAATTATATTGTCAAGGAAGTATAACTTCTAACTTATTAAGAGGGAGTTTCAATAAGTAATGCATAGTTTATGGCACAAGTATCATCCCAAAGAGATTACAATTTAGCTAAAACGTTTAAATATCACGCCATAGAGATACACTTGACGCTACGCTTTGCAAACATATCATGCAGTAGTAAGCAATGTGGCATGCAATGAGTAGGCCATTTGGATGGACAGATGGGTTCATTTGGAGACTTTGGCAGTGATTCAACATTTCAGTTTGAACAGCATGAGAAACTACAATTTAATCTGTTGGACCTGCGAAGAAGTTCATGGCAGGGTAACTTTGATTCTGATGAAGATGCGAAACTGGCTGATGTTAATTGGGTTCACATCAGAAAATGAAGTTTCATGCAGATGGTAAAATGAAATGGATTCCACGATGGGAGTAAAGTGTTGACTCTATTCTTACATTGAAAAACTTGTAAACTCTTCCATGTTGGCAATATTGTTTGGTTTCTATGTTTAGTAAAATTATATTAAAAAAAATTGTGCGTTACTATTTAAATGCCTTATAGTAAAGATAGTCCAGAATGTGAGTAAAGAATGGTGCTTTTAACATCTGCCCAAGGGTATGTTAATGACAGTGAGGCTTCCATGTTTACTTGGTTAAAGTATCAGAGTACAAATCATGGAATTTTCTCCACTATTTTCTACATTTAATTAACGTCGAAGAGATATGGCATATTAAAAAAAAATCTCTTGGGCCACTTTCCATATTGTATTTTCAGCCTCCATTTTAGTTTTCAATACTGTAATTTCATTTTATTTAAAACTTTATTTTATTTTAATTTTCTAGTAATTTAGTTTTGTCTGGCATTGCCAGAAGTTTAGGAATTTGATATTGTGGGTTTAGTGTATTTAACAGATGAATCTGAGGTATATGTACATTCATTTCTCTTTAAAGTTCCAACTTATTTACAAGTTCAAAAGCACCAACTGCTTGTTTGTAAACTAAGACCTTACTCTTAATAAACTACTCTTATAACTTCAGAAGTCTTATTCCCGAGCATGTTAGTTGGTGGAAGTTCTGAAGATGGATCTTGCAACTGAACCTGCTTTCTTGAATGTAATTGTGATGAAAATCCTTATAAGCTGACTTTAGCTGAAGGAATTTCATTTTTATTGTTCAATGATAGAAAGCTGTAAAAACTATTAGAAAAGAAGCATTGATATGGTGCTGTATTAAAACTATTGTGCACTGGGTGTGCAAAATTTTCTCCAATAGAGAAATTTATTGTTAAGGCCATAATTTAAGGGAAATTACTTAAAGCTGAAAATTGTATTTACATGAAGTTTAACAAGTGCAGCAACATTTATCTCTAGATAACTGATGGCTTGACTTTGGTGAAAGTTTGTAACTGTCATAGCATTGCTACTACCGTCGGGTCTACTATTTTCTATTTTTCAAAGTGTTTTTTTTTTTTTGGCTTCATGACAACTTTCTAGAAGTGTATTCCCCCCTCTGCACCATTCTTGGTCCTGCTCGCACAACTACTTTTTTACACTGCATACATCAGATTCTAATTGGATCACTGGAATGCATTTTTTTAAAGGACCAAAGTGGAAGCTGGATGGCACTAAGTCGGGACTGTAGGGTGGTAGAGGCAGCACTGTGATGTTTGTAATGTGAATTACTTTTATCACCACTTGCCATATTGTTACACTCTGGCAGAAGAGCTTGCAATTTCGCAGAGCAGATGTGGAAGGTTCAAACTAGGACTCCTAAAATTCAACCATATTGCCTTGTTCGTGTTGTAGAAATAGTGATGCATTACTTTTTGAATGCTCTTTGTAAATGTTTAAACTGTTAGATATCTAAAATATGGAGCTAAAGGGAAGGGGGGGGGGGGGATTGAAAAGATCAAGAAACCTATCTACTCCATAACATTATACAGAGACTAGAGAAACTGGACAATTTTTTGATGTAAGAGAAGTAAAGCTGGAACGTGGCATGCTTTTATGGGGTTAAAGGTATGAAGTATGTAGAAATACTTAATAGCAATGTCTTATTAACTGATAAAAATGAATAACATCGTAGTTCTTTTATATACAGGGTGATTCTAAAAGGTCGTGCCAAAATGAAAATGCAGGTAGAGGGTGAAATTCTGAGCAACAGTCTAGTCGCATTTTTCGATCTGAGGCTCCGTTAAAATATTTTTTAACATTAATTTCCAGTTTAAAATGTCCTATAAATAAAAGCTATTTCAAAGTGCATTTTGTAGCATACAGGAAAAGATAGTTTGTTAAATTAGCAAATATTATGTAAATGAAACTTAATAATTTTCAAATTCATCCTTGATATTCGAATGCAAACCTTTTTGAATTTAAGTTTTTCGTTATAGTTGTTATAAAATCAAGAAAAGCTTGCTTATTAAATTAGAAATTAATTATTAAACTGAAATGTAAGCATTTTCGAACATAAATTTCAAATGCTTGGGTCGTACTTTCACGCCTCTGACGACAAACTGGAAGTGATGTCACGAAACTTTAAAGCGCTATAACTTTTTAATGGAGCCTCTGATCGAAAAATGCGACTAGACTTTTTTGCTCAGAATTTCACCCTCTACCTGCCTTTTCATTTTGGCACGACTTTTTTAGAATCACTCTGTATATAGTAACCATATACAAGGCCACCATCTTAAACCCCAAATCTTATTTTTGAACAAACTTGTCAAATTAACAGCTTTTGATAGTCTTGCAGTATATAATTGTAAAGAAAACTGAATCCTGGCCAGTTTCTCCTATTTATTCCAAGTTCTGAATTCTGTGGGGTTTTTTTTCCCTGCTATGCAGGGTGATCCAAAAGTGTTGCATTCCTTCCATTGTTAACCATTGCATTCCTTCCAAGGATAGTACAGAACTCTCCATTTCATTTTGAACTTTTTTTGTTCAGTGAACTTCAAGAATATATCATGAAATTGCTTTCCAACTCTTCATAATGGCCAATTTCGTTGAGGAATTGAATCTTTTACTGCTTTCCTCCTGCATACAGGAAAACCTATGTCATGATACACTGTAGGTTTTCTCTCAAATTTAAGATGAAATGAAAATGATGGCCAAGAATATGAATGTTGCACCAAGCATCATGAATTGAACTGGTTGACACAAGTAGGTTGATAATCTTGCTGGAAGATAGGTTCCTTTGTACTTATCTTCCCTTGGTAGTTCAGAAGCCCTTTCCAGAAGGGTCAATTGTTTTGCTTATTGGAGGAAAGTTGTAGCTTTGGTGACCATCAAAATTGAACTTCTTTCCTCTGTGAATATCACAAAGCTCCATGTTCCTTCTGTATGTTAATTTTTATAATTGGCAACAATATTAGAATATAGTGAATTACTGAAGTTTTGGCTTGCACAGAAAAAAAGGCCAGAATGACATTCCTGTTTTTCCCCTGATGTCGTCAGCCCTGTTCGATTCACGCTTTGAATTTATTACAGCCATATTCACCACCAAGGATTAACACTCGAATCGGCTTTGAGTGATGGTTTCATTTCACCATGACAAAATTCTGGTTATCACATTTGAATCTGTTTGATTCGAGGTTGTTGATTGCCTATCTAATCGAGAATTATATAGCAGATGGACTTATAAGTAATACTTTGATCTAAAGTTATTTATTCAACATGTTTTGGTCAGGGGCTGTCTTCAGGAATAATAGAAATTGACAATTTTATAGAATATATATGGGATGGGTTGTGGGTGGGATGTATTGACGGAGGATTTTGGGCTTGGCGAATGAGAGGTTGGCTTCCTAAGGGGAGGGGATAATTGTAGGGGTCTATTGCTCTGGAGCAGGAGGGGAGAGTGAGGAACTAATAGGGGTAATGATGAGTAAAGGACTATGAAAATGTTCACCTTCTTGAGGAATGAAGATAATTCACTTATAAGTCCATCATTTATAATAATCCAGTAATACAAGAACCACAACCCTGTTGGTTGAAATTAGTTAAAAGATGGACGTTGAAATTAGTTACTGACACTTAATTTAGCATTTTCTTCAAAAAACTGATTTGTTTAGGAAGAGTGGACTTTGAAAAGTATTCGGTTAGAAATGACTTACAGTACTCGTTTAAACTGCAAAAAATTAATTTTATGCTTGATGAGCAGTTCATAGGCCTACAATAATCGGGAGTAAATGGCAATGTGCTCTTCCAATAATGTAGGGATCCCAGACATCCTGGTTTTTCACAAGTTGTCCCAGTGTCCCAAAAATGTTTGCATGGCACAGAGTGGAGCAACCGAGAGATTGTGGCTTGATATAGCAATAAAAATGTCGGTTGTCTTTAGTGCTTATTTCGCGTTGGCTGACAGTTTTGAGGAAGCACGTGCTTGTTGCCACAAGATTGACTAACTGTAAAGAAATCCCTGCTTGTTTTCATAATCAGGTAAAAGTGTGAATGAAAATGGTCACTTAGTGATTTTGTTAACAAATGCGTTTCTTGCCATGATCATATTAGTATATAGGCTATTCATGTAGCATGCTTAGCGTTCTGTAGTAAAACTTTCAGCTGATGCATCTCTATAAACGTGCTTCTGTTAGGCTAGTGTTTTTATTACCCACATTTTGCGAGGCTGTGTCTCTGATGGCTCTCAAATCGCTCTTGAGTTTTCTCATACGAATCTCGGATTGCCAGATTCAATATGGCGTTATCCAAAGTGCAAATAAGTTCAGTAGAATAAAAGTGCATACATGAAACGTTTAGGCGTGGCAAAAAATTAAAAAGGCTTAAAAATTAAAAATATTTAACATTGTGCTTATTTCTCAGGTTACTTTATAAGTGTCCCAATTTTTTCTTTAAATCTGTGTATTGTATGTACCGGTATTTAATAAGTATGATTTACAGTTTTCAATAATTTTGAGAAATCCATACTGGGGGAATGAATCACGAAAGTCTTATGCTGATGAGCAGTTGTGGTGACGTTGATGCCAGTAATGAGAAATGATTGCCCATTAACTGATCTTTAGTCATGGGACTTCATGGTGTTTTGTTTTTTTTCTTCCCTGTGTGAATTTCTCAAATTTATAAAAATTTGCTTATTAAAGTCAAGATAAGCTGATAAATTCAGAGTGCAAAAGGTGACTGATATCTGGGGAAATTAGGGAATGCTACTTTGGACTTTACCTTAATGTTGTAATCTAAATTTTAGAACTAAATGATTTTCTGCCTCTTTCAGGCACATATAGATACAATGTCTAAATCTGGTTCAACAGCCAAAAACAGATACACTGTTTAACAAAGGATTATGTGGTAAGTGGAAATGAGTTTATTACATTTTTTTTTTTTTAATGAAAATGTTATTTTGATCTATGATTTTTCACTTATCCAGTAGGAAGAGCAACATTATTCAGATGAGATACAAGCAATTGGCATACTGAACATGAAGAGGATGGCTGGCTGGTTTATTTGATTTTTAATTTTATGACCATGTTTCGTTAAAATCTTTTGTTTTGTTTTTTTCTTCCTTTGTTTTTCTTTGTTGTTTTATTCTGTTTGACTGTGCAAACCTCTTCATTGATTTTCTAACTGAAGATATTTTTGTAGACCTTTTTGTTTCATTTTTGTTGTTGAATTTATAAAGTATTTTTTATTCTTTCAACATAAGATATTTTTCTCATTGAATGTGAAAAGAATAAAACCAGCACTCGTTCATTTTCCCCAAACATCTTCCAAGCTTGCCTTTTTTTAAGTTATTGAGTTCATTTTTTATTTATATGAAATGTAGATTTGGTAGATGAATGTATTTATAAAGAGATATTTATTTGATGTGTAAAAAAAAGAAAAATTAGAAAAATATATATTTTTTGGATTTTGCTGCTGCAGTGGGTGGTCTCTGCCTTTGTACATTAAATTTGGCTGGTATCCCTAATTTTCTTTAAAATAAAAAGACATTTGCTGATTCTCTCGAGAATAATGGCTTTCAAATTTAACATTATATATATTTTTGGATTATCGAATCATAAGAAAATTGGGAAGACCCGGATCATCTCCCACTGCAGCCAATTTTTCATCTCCCAAACTTTCTTTTTTAAATGGAAATACTGTTGAAAAAAAAATCTTTGTTCTTTGAATGTTGTGAAAATCAGTTTTTTTTTAATGGAACTTGCATTTTGTAATGTTTAATAAATGACTCTAATTTGCATTTTTCTATTAACCTTTATGGCATTAAATTAATGGTTTATTTACTTTAATCCAGAGTTTTACTTTTTATTTTATTGATTTTTGTTTTAGTAATCTGCCTTGCCTGGTTTCTCTTCCTTTCACTATTGAAATCTTGTTCTAAAATGATCATTAGCATGAGAATGCATCTAAGTTAAACTTTATATTAGTTTTCCTTAAAGCATTGGTTTTTAAATTTCTATATAAACATCAGTGCATAGTATGGAAGGGTAATGTTACCATTTTGTATTTGTTAACTGGAACTCTTGTAATTGCAGCTTTGCGCTCAGGCTTGCTTTCTGGATGAAAATGGCATTCCAAGAGTGGGTATTTATGATTGTGTAAGTAAAGAAAGTTTGCATACTACCTCCAATTTAAATTTGGAAGAAAAAAGGCGGGGGGGTATTTGATTTGGATAAATATGGTAACACTTTTTGCTATTTCTTAAATTCAATAAAAATTTGATTGCCTATACCTTTCAAAAGGTTTTTAGGGTTAGTGGCTTTATAGGCATCTTGTGCTGAACATAAGGGTTATAAAAACCATTTGCAGGAACTTGGATTAAGTAATCATTTTTAGACAAGGTGCTCAAAAGTATATGGAGATTAATATGGAACATTTTGTTCAGTAGTTATGATGTTATAAAAGTTTAATTTTGTGATAAGTGGCAGTAATAAGCATATTTCTGGACTTGTTTTCTTGTTGCATTTAACATGCATGAAGTGAAATTTTTTTTTCTTTTTTCTAACAATTTCTTTGTTTAGATTTTTCAGTGTGTGGATTAAGTAATTAACCTTTTCTTGGAAGCTTAAATGGTTGATAAATTGCAAAACAGATGACTCTTGTTCAATTGATTGCTTTTGTTAATTCTTGATAAAAATTTGTAATCTTTCAGTAATCAATCTTAAAAGGCTATTACGAGTAAAGCATGATTTAATAATTCAACCCCCTCCCCCCCATTTTCTGCTTGATTACTAAATGGGAATTAATCTTAATATTTTTAATAATTAGAATCTTCCAGCCCTAGCCTCTCGATGATTGCATTGGAACAAGTTAAAATCTTCAGTTTTTAGCGCAGTTGACAGTAGTTAAATATTTACCATTCCTATTTAACATAAGGGTGTCCTAAAAAGGACTGATGGTTTTCTAAATGGAATACCAGGCAAAATTATTTAAGTTACTTTCAGGAGTTTAATGAGGTCTGGAATTTGTTTTGGTAAATTTCCTTGCTTTTTTGCATAATGGCATTAACTGTTAATGTTTGGTGCAGTCATGGTCGACCTTTTTCCCTAACGTTACCTGTTTACATAAAATTTTTATTTTAAGTTTTACTGGATACAGGCAGTTCTTGACTTTGAATCTGCACTGGAAGCTCCTTGTCACTGTTGTACTCTCACCCAACCTGTGGTATTCTAATACAATAAAAATACCAAAGAATACATTTTGATGCATTCCTACAGCAATGCCAAAACAAATCTTCCGTGTTAACAGTCCTTTTAAGGAAACACTGGACTGGCACTGAAAGGTTCAAAAATAGATACATAGTACTAAATTTCTTATTAGCTGTATTTGACTATAGCTTGATTGTGAATGAAAATGAGAAATTTGCAAAATAAGTTTTAGCTGTTAGTGCACTGGAAACTTCAGAAGTTATTTTTAGGTGAACTTTAAGATCTTTATATTGAACTTTTATTAATTTAGCAACCTGACACTCTATAGACTTAAGAAGTTGCTAATTTTAACAGCAAATGATTAATTTAAAAATAGTTTTAACAAAATGCCTCTTAGCAACTATTTTGACCAAAACTGCTGCTTTTAATTTGCTGGCGTTTGTCCTTGTTCTAATATTTCACCAAGAATTTGAAACAGTAAGAACAGCACACACTAATTGCCTAATGACTGCTTTTGTGAAACCCTCACTTTTGAACCGAAGGTATGTTAAATGCCTTGTAGAAATGGCTCTCGGGAAATTACCACTTCGTCAAGATGGCATCAGAAGCTGTTGAAGGCTAATGCCACCTTCATTCCTGATGGCATTTTATCTATTTACAGTAGCCAAACAAAGGGTGGTTTCTTAATGTAAATGCAAGTGAATGCGTTATCAAGAATTAAATTATGCTTCATTTGGGAATGGGAATATTGTAAATTTAGATGCATTGACTATTTAACTATTAAAACTATAGCTTCCAAAGCCATTTCTACAGTGGATTGAACATCTGCACAAGCAATTTCCCAATTTAAATGTATAATGCTAAAGTTTAGAATAACTTCTATATATATTCACTGAACTGGATTTGGGGAACACTAAGGTAATGCAGGCATTTCTGTAATTAGTAATTCTTGAATACTGGGTAAATTCTTTGCAGAAAAACATTAAAGAAATTGGGCTAGACTACCGTAAAAGTAGCATCACATTAACATTGTTATCGATTATATCTGTGCTTGTTACAATATATCCAGAATTTTGTTGCGTTTGTCCGATAACGTCTGATTTAGTGATCCAGTAAAGACTTTTTACAAAACTATATCGGACCAATTAGAAATGTTTGAAAAACTTCTTAATCCTGGAATGTTTTTTTAAGATGTCTTAAGATATCCCATTTAGTGGACAAGTTAAAGCTTTATTGATGACCATGTGGAACATAATGGATTTAAACTTGAGCAATCTAGTGAGCAGATTTTTCTAAGTTACATCCGGTAATTTCTCACCTTGATTTAAGCTTCTTTAAATAGTGAAGAAAACCAAGTCCGGCCCTGCACTTCAGATAAGCCTCTCCTCTCACTGCATTGTTGAATTGTCCCCTTGTGATGTGCAAATACTGCTGGGTTGGCTTTCTTGTTGCAGTCTCCTTTGACCAAGATTTTTACTTCCTGCTTGTTATCTGTGAACTTCTTTTGATGTGTAATTTCAGTTTTGTTTTATCTACCAAATTCATAGCATCAATCATCAGGTGACTTATCTCCTTTAGTCCATCTCAATGCTTCTACATCACTTTCCATAAAGTTGATTCTACTCTTGCTGTGTGCAAGTGTTTAACATTGTCTGTCCGATAATCTTGGACTCCTGTAGATATCTATGCCAATCTGAACTACAACTAGTTCTCATTTTGCTTGATAGCTTAGATTTTTCTAATTCGCATTAGGTACTTATCTTATGCTTTCTGCTATTGGTCCTTTGAGACCCATCACTCTATAGGCACCAGCCTCAAGATTTTATGAAACCCATTCTGCCATAAGTGTAAGGTGATCCAAAAGTCAGTTCATCCTGTTCAAACATAACTGTTAAACATACTTTTGGATCACCCTGTATTAGTCTGAAAAATACAAATCCTTTTTATACCAAGGGAGGAAGGAATCTGCAAGAAGACACCTTAGAGTAATTTACATTAATAATTCCTCTCCAATCCAGAAAATTTTAGAATTTACAACTTCAGATTTAAAAAATAATTCACATTCTTTCACTAATGGAAAAGGAAAAAAAAAAAAAAAAAAAACTACATTCATTGAGATTTCAAATATTTATTTCACAACTTAAATACATAATTAAATTCTTTTTCTTTAGTCACTGTATTAATATTTTTTGATGAAGTAATCAGTTATATTTTAATATCCTAAATTTTAAAAAAATGCACAGAAAACCTAAACTTAGAATAAAATTACTTGTGCAAACGAAAAGACTGCAAGCAGTTTATGTCGATGGTTGACATGTTCTGGAATTTTGGTATAACCAGGCAAAAACTGCTTTAGTACTGTGTGGTCGGGCCCTGTCTTGCATGAACCATGAAGTGCCTGGTCGATCCTCCAACGCTTTTTGTGTTGTGACAAATTCTTCCAAAACTGCAACATGCCATACAATAGTGATAGTTTCTCGCAAGAAAAACTGGCCAATGATGCCCTTGCTGGATACCACAGCCCAAACGGCAACTTTTGGGGAATGTAGTGGTCATGCTTGACACAATTTGGGTTTTTGGTACCCCAAAATAGCCAGTTTATCTGTTCACGAACTATCCAAGTGAAAATGGGCCTCATCAGCGAACCATATCCAGCCAACACAGAATCTATCACCATCAATCATGGTGAGCATATAATTTGCAATTTTTTTTTTGGTTGCACAGCTGAAGCTTATAGCTTGATGAATTTGGATCTTGAATGGAAACTTGTAGGGTGTTTCTCAAGTTTCTATGTGCTGGTTTGCTTTAATCTGGATTCTGTTATAACTTTTCAGAAGCATTTCCTCAGATTTCGCTGAATAACTGCAGAAACAGTCAACATTTTCAGGAGTTACTGCAGATTGCCTAGGGCCAGTATCTCCCATAACTCATCAGCCGTACTGCTGTCTGTGAAATTTGTTGAAAAGCTGGCAGATTGTTTTTGCATCAGACCTTCTGCAACTTTAAATTGGGATTGAAAACTGCAGTATAACTGCAGGTAATACAAGAGTTCATCCACTTCCTTTAATAAGCTATGTACAGCAACATTTGTAACTAAATTTGAAATTTCCATATCAGATTTTTTCAAAATAAACATACCACTTGCTTCATTCTTCTATCATCAACTTCAGAATGATCACGATATCTGAGCCAATATTAAATGCTTTGGAGGCTGGAATGCTTCAATGAAAAGTACTTGAATTCCCCATCCCCCCCACAAAATACTAAAATTTAAATTATTTACAAAAGTGGAGTACATTTAAATTTTATTCCAGTATAAAATTATACTGCACTACTTACTTGCATTAATTCCTATTAAAAAGCTGGTACCATTCATTATGTCTACATGTCCCTCTATTACAGATCTTGCTCTTCAATATTAAAAAAAAGTAACTTAGGTGACTAAAGTATGATATACAATGCAATGGGGGACAGCAAAAGAATTTAAATATTTAGAATTTATTAATTTTAATACCTTCTTTTGCAAAAGCTTCATTTAAAGGCTTTGTAATCTTAAAACCTTTTGGATGGGTATGCTGTCCAATCAAATTAATCTTATATTTTTATAATACAATAATAAAATGCAGAATCTTTATATCCATCTGGCTATTTATTCTATCCATCCTCTGGGTAAAAATTTCTGAAGACAACTTTTTAATATTTTGTACACCTCCAAAATAATAGGCTACCAATAGGGCGATAAAAGAATTGCGCTAAATAAGAAAGAATTCTACATCGATTTAAGGTGACCAGATTTTTCCGGGCATCATCTGGGAACAAATTTCTACGAGCAAAAAAGTAGGTGGACTAACCGTCTATGTAAAAGTACGCAATTCGTTGGAAAATGCCACAGCCTGGGATGGGTGATGTAAAAATACGGACTGTCCCAGGTAAACCAGGACGTCTGGTCACCGTACATAATTGCTTCTCTTAAGTAAAGACTGGTAAATTTACCTGAACATAATTAAAAAATATATTAAATGTAATCTGCTATTTACAACTATGGATAACCAATTTTAACCTCCATATATTACATATAGCATTAAAACTAGAACAGTTAACCCAGGGCCACAATCGGGCGAGATCACGAATCCCTTGAACACAAGATCATTTTAGCCCATGTAACGTAAGTCCTAGTTCAAAATCTGCTTAATCTAATAATTCTGTCCTGGAATTTCTAATAGATAAGCATATAAGCACGGGGGGGGGGGAAACAAACAAACCCGTGGAATAGATCCTAATATTGTTAAGTGTAATGAAATATCAAAGTTTCATATATACTAATAACATTACACTTATTAATTTAGCATCAGTGCTTGACTTCAATATCAATTACAATGATACCAAAGCTCAAAATGATGCATTTCTTAGATAATACCAGGCTTGTCCGTAAAGTAAATACCATTTTGCAATAAAAACAAAACCACTATATATATATTTTCAAAATTTTTTCTTTACCAGGTCTGGATGCAGGTGGTCAAGTTGTTCCCACCTAATCAGATCTTTTGTTTGGGAACAACTTGACCACCCACCTTACAGTCCGGACTTCGTGTCCAGTGGGTACCACCTGTTCCAGGAGCTAAAGGAGATCATCGGCAGCTTCTATGAAACGATCATGCAGAAGTACATGGAGTGCCATGATAGGTGCTCGAATAAATTTGGAAACTACGTAGAAAAATAGTTAAAGGTACATAGAATCTGGTAAAGAAAAAATTTCGAAAATATATATATAATTTTTATTGCAAAACAGTAATTACTTTCCAGACCCACCTTGTAATAACAAATCGCATCCTAATCAGATCATCAAACTTTAAAAAAAAAATTTATAGCACCAATTCAGTACTAAATATACAATTAAAGTTAACAAAACATTTTTATAACTAAAAAGCCTTTAAAAATATATTTCTAACAAACTAAAATCAGCACATCTATCAAAATTATCAGTTTTTTAATGTTATATACAGTAATTATGCAGGATATTCAACAATATCCAGAACAAATAAAACCTTTCAATTTGCAGACTGGAAGAACTTGTTTTTAGTAAACTTCTGAAAATACCAATCGTATTTTTAATAGAGCAACTACAGATAAGAATCTGCTAAACCATTTTTCCATTTAAATGACAAATGTTTTTAATGTTAGACAATGCAACTTCTGAAGTGTCCCAAAATGAACTGATATTTTGAATTTGTTGCCATTTTCTTCGCGGTACAACCAGAGTAGAGATTTTTTATATGCTGTCATTATTAAGCATTGAAGTTAAATTATGCAAAAGTACACGACAGCATATAAAAATCTCTACTCTGGTCGTACCATGAAACAAATAGCAGCAAATTCAAAATGTCAGTTCATTTTGGGACACCCTTTAATATCAATAGCCAGATTCCATGAAAACTGCTATTCAATTTTTTATACAGTGTATAAGCCAACCCTTGGGCAAGCACTGCTGAATACCAGTTATCTTATATACCAGATACAAAAGCGTAGCATTTTGATTAAAAAAAAATTAATGCATCCCTAAAATATGAAACATCACATCAAATCACGTTCCACCAGGTATGCAAATAGCCAAAATTTCACGTGTTTGGACACAACTCGGGAACCTGCCCATGTGGTGATAAATGTCCCAAAAACGGAGTTATCTAACGTTCCATTTCATTTGATAGCCAGACACCCTCACAGCACAGTGGTGCATTGTATGATCTGTTGTGTTGCCACTCCCTTTGAGGCACTTAGGGCCAACAAATTAATTATGCTGGTCACATATGCACACATCTCTCTCTTGAGTACAATTAACTACAAATATTAATGTAGTAGCCTACCAGTTGGAGCATTTTGACATCATCTCACAACTTTATGAATCCTTGCTACATTGGAAAACAGCTTATATCCAAGGCAGGTATGGATTATCATATTGATTTACTCATCTAATGAATCACATCCTCTATACATATAATTCCATATGCAAACTATCGTGCATAGATTTTTTTGTCAAAGAGTACATCTGGATTATATGAAACATCTCTATGCAAGAGAAATCAGGGTGTCCAGCGAATTACAAGAAAAAAATTCCCGTACATTT
>JAHWFO010060970.1:6566445-6590825 GCA_023313115.1 Rhysida immarginata
ACAATTCCCGTACTTCCCGGTTTTCCCGGATCGCTGGACACCCTGTGTTCTAACCCTTCATTTGCGAGAACAATAATTTCAACTGCTACTGACAGAATCAGTGAAAACTTATTTCGATAACATCGAAACAAAATCATTGATGTCTCGATAACATCAGAAAGAAAACGTTGATGTTTAATAAACTGGACTTCCCCGATACATAAGCAATCACTTTTCCTTCAATCAATCAAGTCTGTTCTGTCCTCTGACAGGTCCAGACTTCAAGTATTCTTGCAAATTTTTATGTAGGTGGTTTATCATTGCCTTCCTATGTTAATTAACGCCTACTGTAAGATGTCAGCAGCAGCTGGGACAGACAGCTTAACGTGCCCTCCGAAACACTGGGGGGTATAGAAATCCATTGGTGGCCATCCATACAGTGCTATCGTTGCATAACTCGTTACCAATCAGCAAGGCAACTGAGCTACGATCACCCCCTACTTTTCCTTACAATTTTTTAAAATGTTTGAGCAATTTGAGAAAATTTTGAATAATATAAATGAAGTGTCTCCAGTACCAGTACAAGAATTTTTGCTTGATCCGGGCACCAAGTCCTGAATGGACAAAATCAGTTTTTTTTTCCAATTATTTTCGTTTCATAATTATTGACGTACTGTCAAATAAATAATACCAGTTTGCTTCTTCTTAATGTGCTGTCTCCTATTGGAGGTTGGCGACCATTGTTAATGGCGTACTAGGGATATTAATGCAGTGGTTTTCCGTTGCCTTCCGCATGTTTTGTAAGGGACAAGCACCACATTCATGCCGCAGCGGGATTCAAATCCGCGACCTGAGCATCACGAGAAGCATAGAAGCCTGCACCCCAGCCCTCTCGGCCACCAGTTTGCTAAATTTTATAAATGACAAATAAAAGGGTTCAAAATCTTTCCAAGAATTATAGTACATGTATTTAGTTTTCAATTATTTTCAATAATTAAATACAGAAACTTATTGGAGTACAAATTTCTTAGCAGGTGAATGCTGCCATGGATGAAGAAAAGATGCAGTCTTTCCTCATCCATGACACCACCCACTGGCAAAAGGTAAAGCAGCAATTTATTTTTTTTTTTTTAAAGGGGAATAAAGTAATTATGATAATAAAGGTAAACGAAATATTATTATTAAAATTAATATTTATTTAAAAATCGTCTTTATAGCCAAAAAATGATGCTTATTTCGCTGCCACATTCATTAACGATTATTAATGAATCATCATCACTCTTTGTCTAAGTCGCAGGAAGAAACGAGTGGTGATTTTACGTTCACAGGTAAAAATCACTGATATCGGGAAGTAGCAATCAACAGTTATACCAGTGAACTTGGAATCACAAGTTAGCTCTTCACAGATAAACCGTAGACGCGAAGTTAGCGGCAGAATCGCTTGACTCCTCCCATGTCACGTTTCCACAATTTAATGACCTGCTCTTGTATTCAATTTCTTTGAGTGACATGAATTCTTGGCCCAGCAGTTTTCATTTTGCATCAGTTTTCTCTCAGCAAGTTGGCAACGCGACCTGATAATGGCCAATGCCAGCTGCTGTGTCGTCACGTGACTGAATTGGCCAATCAGTAGCCAGTGCTGGAATCCAGCAAAAATTATGTTCGTTACCGGGAATGGAGACGCTTCAAAACACAAAAGCTGTAGTGGCATATACTCCAAAAAAAAAAATTTATAAATAATTAGATTCAAAATTGATTATCATGAAATGCCCTCTGCTTCTTGCTACTGCTAGATTCATATGGGATGCATGTTTAACTGATACCCAGAGGGCACTGTAGTCCCTCTTTCACCAACCATTCTGTTACTACAGGTCTTTTGTTTCCTTTCTTATATACAAGTCCATTAAACTCAATTGAGTTAATTCAAAATTAAAAAAAAAAACAAAAAAAAACTTATTTTGTAGAGGTTGAGATGGAATTTGGCTTAATGAGCAAATGCATAGTAATAAAATTAACTGGCATTTAATTAAATTTTAAAAATGCTGTTTATTAACATTTTGCTTCTTTTTTTTTTTTTTTAATTTTAAAAATAAAAACAGAAGCTTATACAATCAGGAAGTTAAACCACTCAACTTTACCCATACTTTCATTATCTTTATTCCTCTATTATCTACAGTATACAAAATAGAGAAGCCATCACAATTTCAACGATTTCACATGCGTTCTATGTGATGGCGCAATAATCTTCCTTAGTAAATCGAAGTAAAAGGCAAATTGAAAAGTTTAGAATGCGCCTTTTAGTTTACGAAATATAAGCGAATAGCAAATTTGTATGTAAACGAAGAGAAACTAACATTTTTAATACGTGTGATGGCTTAGATGTACTTTCTTTATACCGAATTGCAATATGGCTTCCAAAACTGCTACATTAAATACGTAATCGTGGATTTGACGCTAAAAAGCACGTTTTTCTAAGTAAATACCATAGAGCGTCAATAATCTTCTGCTTAACAATCTAAATAGAGTGTATGTACACTATATTACGAACCCACATACGTAGTTATTAGAAATGTGGATTTTCGAGATCGATAGCCGCACCACGTGTTTTCAGAACCCCCCCTCCTTGTTGAAAATAACCTTAGCTCTTTTCCCCCTTTATCAACAAACATATTCGTTTTAGTATTTGCAATACTTGGCTTTATATATTTAGCACGTACAATCAATGATCAAGCCATAAGATTGAAATATTCAGTTTAAAAATTCAAGTTTCAAAATGTGGGAGGGATCATGGCCTTCCTGATGTCTTTAAAAAAAAAAAATTTGAATTTTTAAAACAGATATGACTAAAGTTATTTTGTTCTTCTAATAAAGTTACCTGGGGTGTGCCTGCTTTTTTCTTTTGTCCTTGAAACTTGGCCATTATTATTGTATTTTTTCCCCTTGTGTTTTCTTAAAATTAACGTCGTTTCTGTAAACGTGAAAACGAGGATATAAAGCGATGACGAGGTTATCGATGCAGAGCGACCGCCAAATGAGAAATGCTGTAGTTCCGGAGCACTGCATGTTGGGATCGTTTCAGTTCCTTTGCTTCGTACATCTTGTCAGAAATACGATTTAATTTCCGATTTGAGTCAAAAAAATGACGTGAAGTTCTCAAATTTTAAAATTTTATGTTTTAAAACTTATAATTTTTTAATATATCTTTGTAACAGTTCAAAGAAATTTTAGATTAAAATTATTTATAAAAATAATGCGTAAACCTGTGCCTGTCTAACATTTAATAACGATTTTTTCTACTCATCTTGCGCTCACCTCTCAATGCTGTACCCGTTTACTCAAAGAGATTATTAATTATTATATTTTATCAATTTGAAAATTAAGACCATGTAAATTCGTAAGTTGCATTATGTCTTTCTATTAATTTCTTGTTTAAGAAAAATAAAAATCAACTTATAGCTTTAATGGATATTTCGAATCACATGCAGAGCTACTGAATACACTTCAATGAGATTGTTTTGGATGATGTATTTGTAATCCCTGCATAACCCTTTATACACTATTCAAGATCCTCTCCACAAATCATAGTGATTGCCATTATTACACAATTTCTCACCATCTGTGCAACTGTTTTAGCATTTTACACAGATGGATCTGTAGACCTCACAACTTAGATATAAAATCGAAATAATTTCAAGTGAATTTTCACTATCTTGAAAGTGAATTTAATTTTTAAAGACCGGGGGGCCGTGTCCCCCAGACCCACCCCCCCCCCCTCCCAGAAAACTGATATATACCCCCTTTTCTATTTAGTCACAGTAGATGGCTAAGAAGTAATGGTTAAATTAGTAAAGATTTCATTTACCTTGATCGCATGATCAGTCATCACGCGATGTACGGATTAGCGAAGATTAACCTAATTTCATTTAGCTTACAAACTAAGTATTATTCCTCACTTAAACTATTTTGAAATCATTAGATAAGCTTATCATGGAAAAAATGGTAATGGAGTCACATTATGGTAACCTCTCCTCTGTAGAATTAAGGGTTAATGTTTACTATCTGCACAATCGCAACGCCGAAAGTTTACAATCCACACACTTGAAAACGCAAAACTTCAGAATCCACACAACCCGAAAGCAAAACTTCGCAAACCGACCAACGAATTTAAAAAAACGACAACAACACTCCAAACAAAAGAGAAAAAAAAAAAAAAAAAAAAAACACCCCAAACAAAAAAAAAAAAAAAAAACAAACAAAAAAAACCTCCAAACAATCAAAACAAAAAACAAAATCGTACTAACTTGAAAGGTGCAAACAAAACACGAACACAGGGTTCGAAATCAACGGTTGCCTGGTTACCACCGACTATCGAAAATTCATTCTGGCAACCTGTGGAATTACATAGAAACCTCCAAATAGGACACCAATGAGGCCATGAATTTTGTCCGCTTAATAGAGGTGTCCTTTATTTAGAGGGGAAAAAGGAAACTTTGGAATTTACAATCCCATGAATAAGGCCCTGAATTCCAGTAGTTTACTTGAAATATTCAGTTACAAGAGTTTCTTTATTTTTTTGGATTTTACACAATTGCATTTCAACATGAATTTTCACTGTGCTAATCAAGTTGACTATCTGCATCCCCTGAATTGACAAAAAAATTTTCTAAATATTCGGTAAGCACTGATGCATCTTTGTATGTTTTCACTTCAACATACCGTATACAGAAAACCTAACTTTATCCTATCTTGCCATAAGAAAATTACACTATCAAAAACCATTCACTTAGCTTTGCTGCGAAAGCTGGGTGTCTTCACAAAAGGATAAATTCCGAATGACAATCAACAATCAAACAGTGAAGTGTATTAAT
Source organism: Rhysida immarginata (assembly GCA_023313115.1). NCBI lineage: Eukaryota > Metazoa > Arthropoda > Chilopoda > Scolopendromorpha > Scolopendridae > Rhysida > Rhysida immarginata. The sequence continues at coordinate 6,571,293 of JAHWFO010060970.1, forward strand.
GACAATCGAACAGTAAAGTGAAGGGTACTGAATCCAGTGGAGTTTACATTGGCTTAAAGGGAAATGATAAAGTGGTTATTAAGTAGCGGAAGAATGGAGCACACTTTTTGCAAAACGTTCATGATTTTCACCGAAAGTCACCCAAATGGGTGGATTTACACTTTCGTGCACACTTTTTGTGAAACGTTCATGATTTTCACCGAAATGCACCCACAATGTTTACTTATTGTTTTCACAATGTCTGTCTGTCTGTCTATCCCCTTCATAATTTCCGCATTTTTTGAGGTAGAAGGTTGAAATTCGGAATGTAGATTACTATGGGCATGTACACTTTCACTATTTAGTTTGGCTTTGATTGGCCCACTGGGGGCGGAAATTAGAGGGGATCAAAAGCTCTTCCTTTATATTTATGCATATAAAGGAGTGAAATTCAGTATGCAGATTCCTCTAAGCAAGGTCAAAATTACTGTAATGTTTGGGCCAAATTGTCCCAATAGGGTCGGAGTTGTGGGGGTGGCAGTCACTTGGTCTTTAGAAGTATGACAACATATGGCATGTAGTATATCATTCGATCGAAAATGATGAGAAACGAAAGAAGATAGAGCTTTTTTTCATTTTCTAATTACTACGTTCGAAAAAATCAATTTTTCGATTAAAAATGGGAGGAGGTTAAAAATTGCGGATAAAAGAGTAAAAATAGACAACCTCAGCACTTCCGCTACTTTTCTATACCTTTCTCGGGAGAATTAATTTCTTGTTATAAGAGTACATATTAATCAGGATGGGTCTACCAATCGCATGACTATTTTACCTGACTTTGAATACATGTATTTTCAAAAAATTCAGGAATATAGCTTGGGATTTATGACTAAACAAGAAATTGGAAAGTACAAATACCAGTAAGTGTCCTCTAAATAGAGTGTCAGCTATACACCATAACTCGCTTATAACGAAATTCAGGTGGACAACAAATTTTTTCATTATAAATGGGATATGCTATGAAAAAACTTATTAAACATGGATTTTTGTTTTTAAAAAATTTTATTCACGATTAGGTTGAAAAAATCGGTCATCGACTTTTGCACACAATTTGTAAGAAGTTTCTTTTTCAAGTAATCATCCCATTTATAAAAATCGTTTAATAATTCTTTTGGGCATTATTCCGTGACAATATTCATGCTCTTAAATCTACTAGACCCCACATGTGCATGCTTTAATGATTGTGCTGGCTCAGGTAAAGGCTCTTCATCTTCGTTTTCAGATTCTCCATTTTGTCTGCCTTGACAGAGTTGCACAATTTCATCGTCATTTAAAGAATATGAGGTTATAACTTTGTCTACTTCTACATAGCCTTTAAACATCTCAGCTTCGAAGAATCTCCCATTCCTCGGACTCCTTCAAAGTCTTCCATGTCCTCCTTTGGCTCTTCTGTAGGACTGCGCTCCACTTAGAAGAGAGCTCTGCTTAGAAGAGTCGTGCATAACTCTAACTCAAATGTGGTTCTTAGGTGCCATTTTTTGTAAAAAAAAAATAAATAAATAATAATAATAATAATAATAATAATAATAATAAAAAACAAAAAAAACACCAGATAAGTCAAAAAATTCTTTCGTTATAACCTAATTTTCATAAAAAATTCTTCATTATATCAGAGCAACTTTACACGTGAAATACATTGGCGGGATCAGGCTGGAGAAAATTTTCGTAATAAATGAAATTTCGCTGTAAGCGAGTTCAGGAATTTTCCCCAGGTCCTTTTGAAGGGGCGCGCCGCCCAGCTGATTTTGGTGACTGTCCAGCTGAATACACGAAAATCTACACAATACTGCTTAATGTTTTATTTGTTTTTAATTGTTGTCCGCCCGATTATTTTCTTTCTACCCAGCTGATAAAATTTTCTGGGGAGAACAGTGGAGTTTGTTATAAATGGTTATAGTGTATTTTGTTATTTGTCCATCATCATGCGACCCACTCTGCTCCAGGATTTTCTGTTGCTGGATTTTCCCTTGTGAAAATAAAATGTGCAATGCATTTTGGGAAATTCTGGAAATTTTGATTTGACACTGAGAAAAAACATTAAAAGCAGGAAATAGTAAACAGAAAACTTAATAAATTTGGGGAAGTACAGTTTGTGAAAAAATTTGATATGCGGGAAAAAGTTAAATGTGGGGAAAATTTAAACTCTGGTTTTACTGTAGTAAAAATTAAAGTAGAAAAAGAAGAAAGAAGTAATAGTTATCATAGCTGTCATGTGTAATTCATTATTTTTTTTCTGTTCATTTGCAGAACAAGATTAACAGGAATTTATGCAATTCATTTGAAGCTTCAGATTTATTCAGAATTTCTTTTTGTCAGCTGGTGATATCTTGACTTGTTTTACTATATTAGTATTAACAACAAACTACTTAAAACTTTTTGTGATGATTGCAATGGTCTGAGTAGACATCAGTAACAAACAGAAGACGAAATTGAAGCCTTCAAAAACAATAAAGGATCATTGTGCACATATTTAAAATTATGATTTTCATAGGTTGTATCTATAATATTAGATACAGTAGGACAATTATTAATCGCAGTTATTTCAAAACTCTGAGAATATACAAAAAGATGATCAATGATTTCAGACGGAATTATGCTAGAGCATTGTACGATCCAGAAAATAAAGGAGAACGACAGAAGCATGTAAACTTCGACACTCTTGGCACATGGGATAATAGAATTGAGCTTCCCTTGTTATTACCAGCAAGCATCAAGCACGGAAAACCAATACCAAAAATTCCACTAGAGAATGTTGGATATGCAAGTTTAATCGGACGGCGAACATACAATGAGGATCGTATGCAAGTAAAAGAACTTTTACCGGAATTATTATATTTCGCCATGTTTGATGGTCACGGAGGCTCAGAATGTGCGGACTTCTGTAGCGTTCATTTGGAAGAACATTTATTGTATTGGTTAAAACGAGGGGAAAAAGATCTTCAGACCATTCTTCAGACCTCTTTCATCGAACTCAACAATGCCTTTGCCAGATACGTCACATTCAAATGCCCTAGTAAGGATTTCTTGCTCTTTCTAAAATATGTTTAAAGCTTTCGTTATTAAAAAACTGAAATGTCATATTTTTAAAAATTTCAGATAGCAATGCAGTTCTTTCTGGTACTACAGCAACAGTTTGCTTGCTTAGAAATAGTGTAGAATTGGTAATTGGTCATGTAGGTGACAGCCGAGCAATTTTATGCCGTAATGGAGAAGCCAGGAAGTTAACCACTGACCATTCTCCTCTACTTAAAGTTGAAAAAGTAGGGTTTTTTTTGTATTCTTTTTTAAATCGTATTTTACTGCTAATCGATTGCCCTTTTAAAAAAAAAATACTAGCATTAAATGTTTACTGTAGCTGATACATTTAATCTAAAGGTATGAAAGGTAGTAAAAGAAGAAAATGAAAGGTAATTTTTGTACAATATTCATTATTAATATTTTATGTAAAATTAACTAACATTTAATCTTTAAAAGGTGTATTGGATAATAAGATGAAATACGTAAATGTGTCTTTATTTTATGCAGTAATAAGCTTAAAAATTTTAATTTTTCTTGCAGGACAGAATCATTCAGTCATCTGGGATGGTGATGACCGACAGTTTTGGTCGTTCACTTGTCAATGGTCGATTGGCAATGACGAGGAGTTTGGGGGATCTCGATTTAAAACCTTATGGTGTTACAGCCACTCCTGACACAAGATCACTGGAAGTAAGTTCTCGTGTTTTCTTCTTAAAAGTATTGATTGTGCTATCATCTGAAAATGGTGACATGGAAGATCCTCTCCTGTAATGAAAGGAACTGCATGCAATTTTTGACACTAAATGAACTACACAGGTTGTTAAAATGTGATAAGGGCAACAGGTTGTTTTGGTGGATATTAATGAAGATGATGATGAATATTGAGTATCACATTCACTTTATTCATTCATATGGTTTGCAAGTATTTTATTATAGGCTTATCTTTTATAATCAATATCCTTTGATAACTCAATAGGGTAATCCTGTTTGAAATGAGGACAATTCAAACAGAAATTATCTGTAAAACTACTCCCCTAGGACAACTGCCTCCTGGCAAACTGCCCCCTTAACAATTGTCCCATAGCCAACTGATCCCCATAGGACATTTGCCTAGGCTGAACCTCCTAGAGCAGCTGCCCCCTGGATGACTGCCTCCCTAGGACAATTGCTTCTGACAGCTGCCTCCCTGGACGACTGCCCCTAGGACAATTGCCCCCTGGATGACTGCTCCCCCTAGGACAATTGCCCTCCAACAATTCAATTAATATTTGCAATAGCAATTCAGTGATGTTGAGAAAACTATAGGTGAAGTTTTATTTTGAATACAAATCATGTGATATCAGTTTCATACTAATTTCACAGTAACTAGAAATTTATTTAGGCAAAGGTGGTACATACAGTAATTTTCAGGGTATAATACGCACCCTTGTTTTTTCGTGTTTTGAGAAAAAATCCCAGCCCATAATACGTAATCACTTTATAGCGATTCAGCATCAGGGAGTGCTTCGCCATATTGGTTCAAATGCGCAGTGCATTACTGTCATCTGATTTTTAAAGGTTTTAGACTTTTTATATATTCCCATAAAATGAAGAAATAAGTATTCAAAATAAATGATCATGTAACAATATTTATTCATTACAGTTAAATGTACATTGTATCAGAAATAAATTTATTTAAAGTCCTTCAAAATCGGAAACGTCTATGTCTGAGTGCTTTGTTAGGCCTAATTACCGTTTCTTCTTAGTCTTCAATTCTCATGCTTGAATCATCCACAGGAGGGGTAATTCCTGCTTTCACAAAAACATTCAAATTTTATTTCTTGTACTCTGTCATGCAAATGAATGATTGATAGATAATTCAAAACATTTTGTCTCCACATCTTTATAAAAATCGATTAGTAGCAAACATTGGTAAAACTGCAGAATAGCATCCCCTAACTTCTTTGATATCATCAAGACTGGTTCCATTGAGTTATTGCATTTATTATTGTGTCAGCTCTAGTTAATGGCAAAGTAATTTGCCTTACTTTTGAACTTTATTATTACATAGTTCACGCAGAATAACAGTCACTAAACCACTGTGCTGACAGACATCTCATCTTGGCGGCCATGTTGAAAAGTTACTGAGAAAACCTGGTATCCTGGTTTTATGAACAGAAAACGGAAGAGAGCCACCAAATTCGTTTTTCAATTAATATACATGAAATATATGTACAGTATATGTGAAATATAAAGTGAATAAATATAATGTATATTTACTGTATAATGTATAATAAAAACCAAAGGAAGTATAAACGTTCGTCAGCCCGAATTTCTATCGAAGCCCCCTCCCCCCAACTTCATCTTCTCTAGGTTTTATTATCGACCTATTTAATGCAATTGCCTATAATACATGTACACGTTTTATACCCCGAAAATTACGGTAATTTTTTTAAAGATCCAACCAAAACCGAGTATAAACAATAAAATTACAAATAAATATGAAATAAATCAAGTCAAACATTTATCAACATAAAAAAACAACTTCTAGCAGGAAATCATTATTGTTTATAATAATACCAATTTTAAGATAAACACAATTGCTCATTGATGAATAACAAAGTAATGAAAAATATCGATACAACTTTGACTATATTAATTCTTTTTTTTTTTTTAATTAAATGGTAGGATATATATTCAGGACCGGACCATCAACTTTGGGGGTGCAGCCCAAAAAGACCATGCCTAAATTTGGCCCTGCATACACTTATTAGGAGCTTTAGCAAAAAGCTACTTATAAGAATGCATGGTTTGTCTGTACGTTTATCTGATCCGCCCGACTGCCGTTTTCATGATAACTGGAAAACTGATTATCGTAACTTTTTCAAAATCTATTTTCAGAAATATGGCTATCAAGTCTTAGCTCGGCTGTATCAAATTTTCAGGCTTTTTCCTTCAAGTCGATTGCATGTGCTAAAATAGTGACCGTAAAGAATACACGGATAATGGCATGTCATATAACAACAGATTCTTCAAGAATAAATACACTGTGTATCTTTTAAGCATTGTTGACATAGGCATGCACATGTGACGATCGCTTTGTCGCAGCTAAAGCTTTTTCTTAAAATGTTCGCAAGATTTTATTTTTACTTAGAGAAACTTATGGTTAGGTTAAAAAAAATGAGAGATTTTTTTCTACCCCCCGCCCCTCTGCTCTGTTCTAACATCAGATATATGAAAAATGGAGGCTTTATAATTGTTTTATTGATGAATAAATTCACCAACTGGTTTTGTCAAGGTGATGGAATAGCTATAAAATATTTTTGAAATTGAATAACCAGATCTAATAATATGATTAGATTAAAATGAACAGTGAGGTTTGATTGTTGAGAAGATAAAAGTTAACATTAGGAAGTTGTGAACATAGTAAAAGATAAAATAGTAATGATAAATAAAAGATAAGTTAATAATTACAATTTAGATATTTTGATATGCGTCGACACTCGATATAAGGATCCCAGATAAAAGGGTAATCCGCTTATAAGGATACAGAGTGCACGGTCCTGTTTTTCTGTACTTCATTTCAGTGCATTTTAACTCCGCTTAAACGCACTGTGATGTCATTGGTAGACACATACTCTCTACTGTTTCTGCTGCAAGAACCCAGCCATGTCAGAAGTGGTTTTCGGATATGCCTCCCTGGCACTGGCTCAACACCCCGACTTTTTCCAGATATATTTGATTAGGGTAAGGTCACAGCATTGGAAGATGATTGTGATTCATGTCTGTCGCCACTTCCTAATGGAAGCCGAAAATGATAGTTCATTATAATCCCCATTATCAAAAAATTCCTATAGTATAGGAAGCTTCCGATTGTCCAAAATGCCCGTTTAGGTTTCAGAGGTCAAATTGCCTTCAACCCCATGCAAGTATCTTAGTTCATGCCATGAAAAACACCTTTACAGCATGATTACACTGTTCTACAAATTTTGAAAACTTGAATGTTATGGTGCAAAGAATATGATTTCTTATGTTTTCGGGATCACTGAACATGAAAATGAAGCTTAAATTGATTGGTTAGCTCGTTTTTGAGATAACAGGACTCATTACATGTCACTTCTCCAGATATATAGCAGAAATTGTCGGGCTTATTTACATGCTGCCGTTGGTCCCGTGTAGTCGTTTGCCGGCTGCACGTTAAAGAACCCTTGCGAGGCAAAATTTGCGGCCCCTATAACGCCGTCCTGAAATGACCATGGCAGTTGAAAAGGACGTTAATACCAAACAAAAACAAACAAAACATGCTGCCGGGGCATTTTTCTACTTGTCCATAAGTGCAGATTGTCAGATGAAATTCTAATGGAAGCACTTGCGTACACATCAGCAATATAACCACCACTGATCATGTAATGGCATTGTGCTGTGAGAATGCTCCAACTGTGTAAACGTGGACACCCAATATTTACTAATTTAGTAATGTAAAACTCCGTAATTTGAGGTCAGGTCAGGGCTGTAGTGTGGAAACCAGAGCTAAACCAGAAATATCAATGTCATTTTCGAATTCAATGATTCCTAATTAGTTAAAATTAGCTATTCTCATTTCCATAACATTTTGCGTGTTGAACAGTGTTATTGCCATAGAATGCTAACTGTTGTTGGCATGAGTGGCCATGAAATCGAACTTCATGATACAATACCTATCCTGTCCCTAAAAAGTAAGAGAATCATTTGACTTTCATCGCAGAACACTAATTACTCTAATTAAAATTTATCCCGATTTTTTTCTACTTTTCTGTTTTTTCGATGCAAGGCTCTCACTAAAGCTGCTCTTGTTATGTGCTTTCTCTTCATTACTCAGATTATTTGTTACTGTCCTGTATCCATTCATTGACAAAGGTGGTGGATATTGCTTTGAATGACTGGTGATTTTCCTTTTTAACCATCCAGGTATGTCTGTCTTTGGCCATAGACAGTGCCCTTTATATGACCCCATAGAAAGAAATGATCAGGTCCGGGGAATTTGGGAGGCCATGATATGAGTCCTCGTTGGCTGTACCAATTGTTATTAAATAATTAACTCTTTGAACTGCTTAAACCATCAATGAACTCTCTTGTCCTTAGGCATTTTGTATATGTATTTAAATCCCCTTTGAACAGCAATAACACTCTCAAATCTTGGTTACCAGATGACATGTTTCGCTGTATGTTACGGCCATTTTCTTTTACATGAACCTAATTAATAACAACGCTGCTTGATGCCACCACCTATGATGCAAAATGAAAAGTAATGAGTCTGAGAATATGTCTGTAAAATGTTAATGCAGTCACACAATAAAAACTGGAGTTATAAGAATAAGCAAATTGCAGTCATGTATGAATTTGAAATTCAGGGTGTTTCTAAATTATCTCCCATATTATACATATTTATTACTCAAAAAACTATTACAGATTTTAACGTATTTTTTTTATTCACAAAGAAAAATTCAAAAAATTTCTTAGCCTGCTTTAATAAATTTCAATATTCCCCCCATTAATGGCGTGAAGGACATCAAAGCAAAACTCTATTTCCTCCCATGTTCGGGCTAGCATTTCAGGGGTGATTTCAGCGATTGTTTCAATTATTCTGTTCTTGAGAGTTTCAATGTCATCAACGTTGGTCTTGTAAACTCTGTCTTTCACATATCCCCAGAAGAAAAAATCCAGAGAGTTTGCATCAGATGAGCGAGGGGCCAAGGGATTGGCCCATCCCTTCCAATCCATTGTCCTGGAAAGTTCGTATCAAGGCACTGCCTAACTTGCAGGCATCAGTGAGGAGGTGCTCCATCTTGTTGGTAGACTACGTTGGGCTGCAGTTCTTCCACCTGTGGAATCAGGTAGTTCTCCAGCATATCTAGGTAGGTTGCAGCGCTAATTGGTGTCTTCAGCGACAAAGAAGGGTCCGAATACTTAATCATGCATTAAACCACACAAAACATTAACCTTTGGGCTGTCGCATGTATGCTCCCTTAGAACGTGGGGGTTTTGTGAGCCCCAAATGTGGCAGTTGTGTCGGTTTACTGCTCCAGAAGTATGGAATGTTGCCTCATCAGAAAACAAAATGTCCTCAAGGAAGGTGGGATCATTGTCGATTTTTTGGAGCATATCCTCAGTAAACTTCTTGCGCTTCGGTTGGTCATCTGGCTTCAGTTCGTGCAACATCTGGATTTGTTGGGTGTAAGACGAAGGCCGTGGTTCACTATTTTATGTACAGATGTCACTGGCATATCCAGTTGACGAGCCGCCTGGTGAAGTGATTTACGGGCACTACGATCGAACGCCTCCCTGACCTTTTCTACTCTCTGTGGTGTCGCTGAAGGTCTACCAGCACCCTTTTTGTGTAACAGACTACCTGTGTTTAAAAAGTTTTCATGCTGTAGCTTAATTGACTGAGGATTTGGAGGATCCTCTTAAACTTTTTTTGAACAGTCTCTGAACTGTAATCATTGACTTAAATTCTGCAAGCCATAACACGCATTGAGCTTTTTCTTGCACACTTGCCATTGTTTACTGCATTTTACGAAAAATGGAACAACGCACCAACAATGGTACCATGCGCCAACCGTGTGTTTCATTATCAGCTCACGCGAGGCTAAGAAACTTTTTGAGTCTTTCTTTGTGAATAAAAAAAACCACGTTAATATCTGTAATAAACATGTATAATACGGGAGATAATTTAGAAACACCCTGTATGTGATTTTTGTTATTAAATGATTTTATTAAATTTTTATATTAAAAATGTTTTCTTTTTCTTTAACAACTAAACAGGTAAAACATGGAAAAGATGCTTTCTTAATTTTAACCACTGATGGAATAAATTTTGTCATGACTGACCAAGAAATTTGTGATACAGTAGGACGGCATCACGACCCTCAAGAAGCTGCCCAATTTATAACCGATCAGGCTCTACAGTTTGCTTCTGAAGACAATTCCTCTGCTATAGTAGTCCCCTTTGGTTCATGGGGAAAATTTGGAAATTCTTCCACTAGTTATAATTTCTGTAAAAGCATGTTACGTAGTGCAAGATATTTCTAGAAGATAAATGCTATGCTGTAAGTGTGAATCAGATAATATCTAATTTCCTTCTATACAGGGTGTTTTTGAATTGAGTACAGAATTTTTGGGAGATGATAGAAGAGGTCCTTAGAAGTATTTTTAGTCATATGAACATGGGGTCCCGCAGCTCCGTTTACTTACAATACTGCATTGAACAATCAAATGACACTGGGACGCAGTGTGCATTGGTAGGCCTAGATTATTTTATTTTTAACAATTAACACAAGCAATCTACTGTAATAACTTTTAAAGTAATTGTTTGCAAAGAAATTTCAAGGTGCACGTGCTTGTTTGTTGAAAAGTCTTAGGACAAACTTCGTCAAGGAGATTCCATGGTATCCAACCCCTTTGTAAAATACGATTATTGTGCGAATTGTGCTATGAAGCAAATGGCGGTCATTTCTAACAATTACTGTAAAAGTCATACAGTAGATTGCTTGTGTTAATTGTTAAAAATAAGATAATCTAGGCCTACCACCGCACACTGCGTCCCGGTGTCATTTGATTGTTCATTGCAGTATTGTAAGTGAACGGAGCTGCGGGGACCCCATGTTCATATGACAAAAAATACTTCTAAGGACCTCTTCTATCATCTCCCAAAAATCTGTACTCAATTCAAAAACACCCTGTATAAGGAAGCTTTGAATAGCATTATTTATTATTGTTAACATTCACTTGATCCTCTAAAAATTGTTATTAATCTTCAGCTACTTTTGTGATGAGATATCAAAGTAATGGAGGAGATTGGAAGAATTCAGTCAGAGCTTTGTTCAGTTTGTTTAAATTTGAAATATATTATTGAAGAAGTCCAATCAATAGTGCAGTGAAATATTTCAATGAGATGGTTTGGCATCTTATGTTGAGAGAATATGATAAAGACTGTTTTCTGGTTGAACAGGTACACAGTTTGTGAGAAAGTACTAGTTGGTTTTATTTTGTAGATATATGGAATGCATGTCTGCAGCAGAGATCAAAATCTGAAAAAGATTTTTTTATAAATACTTAAGCCAGATAAATATTATTTTTCCTGTTGTTGTTAGATTATTACTTCATCGTACCTTATTTTTCTTTTAATCATTTCACGTTTAATTAATATTCTAAATTGGATGGTCTCGACTGGCGGCTTGCATTCGAGATTCTTTTTTCATCTGAAGATAAACCATTCTTTAGCCCATGGTTTAAGCTATTAAAAATTCAGAAAATTTGCTAGGTATTTAATCATATTATTAAAGCCAAACTTGAACATCATCTAAGGCTTAGCTTCTTTTCCTGTGTCATTTTTTTGTTTCTTTTCAATTTAAATCAAAACAAGAATATGTCTAATTACAGACATCATCTCGTATGCATTCAGTAGTGGTTAATGAATGAAATCTGCAATGAATTTTTTGTTTTTTTGGAAAATATTTAAACGTTTGTTATTGTATTATTACAATTGATAACTATGATAACTAGAAGCTGTCTGTTTATGAAGCTTAAAATTTATTGGATAAAATTTTGTTAGGTTTAATATTTCCTGATATTTATTTGTTTATTATATTTAAATGTTAAGTGTTTGTATGTGTTTTCAATTTATGGGTGAAAATATCATCTATAGTATCACTGTTATAGCAGCATCACTTTTGATTGGGTCTCATGGAAAAATTTGAAAAATAATCCTAATAGATTAAAAAAAATTTTGATTCTTGGAATTTTTAAGAATGTAACTACAGTACTTTGAAAGATGAGAGGTGGTTGCTGATCATTATGATTGAAAAACATATAAAATATTAAAAAAATAACCAAAAAAATATCAACAATAAAAATTCTGTCATATTAAGCAGAAGGCACACTAGTGCTTGTTGTAGTTTGGTTTTCCTTTGAATTATCCATTGATTTAAAATTTTTAATATTACTATTAAACCTGAAAGTTTGTTATTTTTCTTATGATTGAGTTTTCAGATGTTAAAGCTTTAATCCTAAAAGTTTTAATTATCAAATTACATTTAAACATAAAAAGCATGCATTTTCACAGTCATTTTTTCATTTCATTTACAATCTAGAAAGCATTACATGTATGACTTTTATGTACATAGAATGTAAATACCAAAATTTTAATTGTACATATTGCCAAACATTCTTTTTCGTCATTTTATTTCATTATTATTATTTTTTTTTTTCCCAAAAGAAAAAACTTTTCTTGAGTACAATGTATTTTGAATTAATGTATGCTGAATTGTTTTTTGTGAATTTTTGTTTAAAAAAAATTGCTTTTATTGTGTGAATTTTAAAAAAAAATGCTTTATGGTTTAGTTCTCTAAAAAAAAAATTCGATGAATACCGAATTGCAGTCATTTCAAATGACAATTTGTTGCTTTGTTTATGCACAGATTAATTTTTTAGTTTATTTTCTTAGTGGAACAAAGTTCAGTGTCAAATACAATGTTGGACATCAAATTTAATCTTTTTGAGAACAAAGGAGATAAATATTGGAGGTAAACTTAAGATGAAAAGTGAAATGAAAAATTTCACAACTTGGATTTGAACCAGAGACTATGAATATCTTAGATGGCCCAGTTGGTCAAGTTAAATACCCCTGGTGTATTTGAATCGAAGTGCGGAATTTTTTTCTTTAGATGTTTCACCTTAAAATATTGAGGACTTTGTATTATATACAGTAAATTTTTATTTAAAGTAATTTGTATTGTTTCTGATTTTACATGCAATAATTTATATTGCTGCACCAAGAAATTATTTTAATTAAAAAATATAATTCAAATTTACCTCTAACTTGATTGGCTGAAATTAAGTCACTGTCTTAATAAGAAAGGGTATTTAAGATATTTTTCTTTTTGATTTAAATGAAAGTTGTTTTGTTAAATTCTATAAATGAAATATAATTTTAATGTTTATGTTATGTGAGTTTATTATTTATTTTAGATACTTAAAAAATTTGCATTTATGATGGTTATATATAGGGCAGCCAGGTGATCCCATTGAAAAAACCAGACAGATAGAGGACAAAACTGGACAGACTGAGTTTCCTTCCATTAATGACATGACATAGATCATCTTAAATGGGTTCAGAGTCTTCAAAAGGGGTTTTATAAAAGTCTAAAGCATTGTCTTTTCTGGAAGGGTAAAATACTGAATACCAACAGCCTATTGCTGACCGCTTTCATTGAAGTAATAGCCAATGACTCAAAAAATGGACTGTCCGGTCAAAAACCGAGCACCTGGCCACCCTAGTTATGTACTATTTTACCAAGACTTTATAGACATCAGGGTTCTCTCCAGGCCCTTTTGAAGTGGGTCTGTATACAACTGGTCCAAATTGGTGAAGCATAACATAAGCCGGGGAGAACAATCACATTTTAAAGCCTTGAGAATATTTCCAAATTACCAAGATTATGTGTAAGGTAACAAGGCCACGTAAAAGAGTATAGCCCTTCCGAATAACTGCCTGTTAAAAGGAACACTTAGAAGCAAACAGCACACATAAATCACAGATAGTAGAGACCCTTTGACTATTGACGTTATCTAATTTTTTATAGCGTAAAGGGAAGCCCTGGTGAGAAAAGGAGAGTGCTTTAGTTCTGTTCAGAGTGACTTCCTAAATAATTCTTAGTACACCAAGTTTGCACCTTCCCAATGTTCTTTTGTAGAGCAAAACTGCATTTAGACTCAAAATTTAGCGAGAGATTTTGAGATCATCAGCAAATAAAGAATGATCGCAGTTCAGCTTCATGGATAGATCATTAATGTATATTAGGAACAAAAAGTAGTCCTGGATAATACTTTGGGGTGTCCTAAACTAATTGGAAATTCTGATTTATTCAGACATCTTTCAATTTTGAAAACAGAGAGTTCTCAAACCATCGACTCCAATTTGACAAAATGATTTATTTTCAGTAACACTACAATATAGTATAAAATCTTCAAAATTCAAATTCTTAAAAAAATTAAAACTTGTTTTTCATTTAATTTTCATCCCGGTTAAGGGAACGGTCCACCTATTCAGATTTTCTCATTTTCATACATTAAAAGCATGGGTTAAAAATTCACTACAAATTCAAGACTAAAAAGAATAAAATAAAAAATATAAAAAAAAACAACTTTTTAAGAATGCATTGTTACTTTAAAAAGTGCACTAAAATAAACAAATAACTTTTTTGTGTCTCGTTTAAATAAGAATTCATAAAATGAAAAAAAAGGGAAAAGTTTGGCGGCGCATTTAATATTAAAGTTTACAATGAAAATACTATGTGCTGCTATATGTTTACCTGTGTTTTTTTTCCTCTCTCTTTTTGAAAATAAATTTGAAAAGGGACGTTAACGTAAAGAAAACATCCATTCAAACTATATTCCATTAATTTTGGAGTCGATTTTATATTCACTATTTTACTGAATACATGTATATGAATGAATGTTGGTAGATAATAACTGTAAATCATTTATAGTTATTATCTACAAACATTCATATATTCAGTAAAATAGTGAATATAAAAACTACTCCAAAATTAATGGGATATAGTTTGAATGGATGTTTTCTTTACGCTAACGTCCATAAGTTATATATGTATAAAAATAAGTATAATCACAACACAGCTAATATTTGATCTATCAAATTTTTATTGATATTAGCAAAGGTATATGAATCCCCTTTTATACCCCACATATTAGCTTAATCTTAATAAAGGAATTTTATTCTTGTAGGCTATTGCCAAAATCGCTTCTACACCGCTTATTTCAGTGAAGCACACTTAAGCGCAGTAAGCTATTCACAAGTGCTTCTATGTAGCTAAAAAAATATCCAGAGAAGTGCCACGTATTAGACATATGCCGATTCTTTGGAACAATTTTTAGAAAAAAAACTTCCCCTTATACATAAAGATTTACGTAATTTGTAAAATTAAAACTACATTCGGTAAATATCTGTTACATCGTTTGTCGCATTTTCTTTTTTGTCACAAATTTCTTCAATCAAGTCTTTAAAAATCATAGGATCAATATTTTTACTTAACAAATATAAGAGAAACCAATCACCGAAAGAGGAGTTGCCTACGATTAATTTGATTCTTTTGCGTGACACTAAACTTGATCTCATCTTGATCAAAGTAATCCGTAAAGGGGGTAATGCCATTATTACAACTCTGTAGACCAAATTGGCAGCTGTAAGCCAGGCAAGATTCATGAACCAAAACCAGAGGAACACATAGACTTTTTCATTGACAATGTTTAGTGGAAGAACGCACAGGGCGTCCTTGTTTTCAATACTTCCACCATCACCGAACTGGTAAAACATGCATTTGGTCATTCGGGGAAAGAGGATCGACATTGGATCGGTGCGATTCTGCTGGTCAGTCGAGATGAACTTCAGTACTTTCATGCCAAATGAAGTGAATTCATGACCAAGAAAACGGTCTGTCATATACAATTGACCCACTATATTAACCATATTGAGCACTTCACAAAAGATGAATCTAAAGAAAAAGAAAAGATAACGTTATTCTTAAAGCGAATATAAATGGTTTAAAAAAGCAAATGAATGATGAGTAGGCTTGCCAACTCTCAGACAGGCAATTCTGGGAGACATGGTCCAGTCGCGATTATTCCATTCGCGCTTGTTATTCTACCTCCCGGGCGCCTGTGACATTATGCCTGATTCCGGGAGATTCCTGGGAAATCTGGGAGGGTTGGCAAGCCTAGTGATGAGTGATATGAATATCTTATTCTAAAGACAATTAGCAATATTATAGTGAATTGATATTATGTCAGAATTGATATTTCAGATAAATTTTTCACATGTTGCAGAAGGATGTAAGATATCAAGTAGTAATGCAACAGATTTTTAGCAAGAAATACTCTTAACATCTTATAATTCTGTCTTACATTCATAAAAAAAATTGTATATATAGATTCTGGAAAGTAATAGTTATTTCATGGACAGTCGGCGTTGAATAATGGTCTCAAGAAGACAGAAATACTTATCAGGTTGTTGCAAAAGTTTTTTCCAGATTGTTATTCCAACACAAAAGCGATTGAACTTGAATGACAGATTCAGCTCATGCAGATGCTGGGCAATGGTTGAAAAGTGAACCTTGAACTATTCTGCGAGTTCCCTCGTTCTTACACTGTGATCTTCATCAATTGCTTGGCGTAGATCACCATCTGAAATCATGATTGGCCGACCAGAGAGGTGCATCTTGAAGAGTGCTATCTCTGCGTCCGAACCTGCGATACCATTCTTCTATTGTACGTAAACTAACAGTGCCATCACCTAAACGTTGGCAAATGTGTTGATGACATTGCTCAGCACTGATCTTTCCAGAATACTCGTAGAAGATTATTGCTCGAATATGCTCGCATGAAAGGTCCATTATAGACCGTTGATGGCACTCACAGATGTATAGTCAGAAAGTTGATTCTTGGATGTAATATAGCAAAGATATTCAGGAATCGAATGGAATAATTTGTTTGAAAAAATATGAACAACCTCCCCGGAAAATGAGCCCTTCTTGGGCACGGGTTCTAGAATCGGAAGAAACTTTTGCAACAACCTGATAAATGCCTTGATGCATACAAAGATCCAACAACTGATTAATTTATTTGAAAGGGGTCGCATCATTTAATTATAAAAATCAAATCGTCCACTATCCGAACTATCGGAGAGTACTTTAGCAGGGAAAACCGATGGGGAAAGATATTACGGTTTCCTCTTCACCGGAACGTAGAAAAACCTAAGCGATCATTTCGTGTAATGTAATTATTTAATCTTAACTGGTGCATCCCCCCATTTTTATTAGTCACAGTAAAAGACGAACAAATAATCATCAATTAACTCTGAAACGCAATGACCGTTAGGTGTTCCTGGCTTTCGGTGAAGGGGGAGTGGGCATAAAATCTATTCGAAGATTATGTCATGAACCATCCGACATCGGCAGTTCTCTCTAGATTGAGTTCGTGTCCGAGAATTAGAGATTTCGGGATTAACGTTGCATGCATTGATCAGTGTACTTTGCTTATGGGGATGGCTGTCCACAACCAGCCGCTCCACTCCACCCCTCCAATAGATAAAATATAGAGGGGTTAATCCTAAAATATACCCAGCTCGTTAATTGACATGTTAATTGATCGGTAAAACACGCCTTAATTCGTTCGGCAAGTTAATTGCAGTAGGTAAGAGAAGAAAAAAAAAGGATAAATTCCAGATTTTGATATTACATTCCTCAAAGATTTTATTTAAGTACACCTCATTTATAATACATTCCTCTTAAATTATTGTACATTTTTAAAACGTATTGATTAGAGATTGTTACTTTAGTTTTCAGTATAATTTCATAATTGGAAATCTTTAGAAAAATAATCTGTTTGTGCTCCACTGTTTTTCTTTTCTTTTGTACATGATGCGTTAGGCCAACCTCAAAAAAATTACAGTAATGGAATCTTTTCCTTTTTTTTTCTCATCTACTCCGGATGCATTTGACGTTGGTGGACGGGATATTAAATCAAATATGATAATGGATTTCTTCACTTTCTTGTATAAATAAAACCTTATCTATTAAAACAAATTCATTCTTGTTTACAGTGTTTATCTTAATTATTTAAATGTCTATTTGCCGAATAAGAATTATATAGCTGCACAATAGATATATACCAAATGGAGTCCCGATGATAGTAATTGTCATATTAGGGGATGAAAGTTTGTTCGTATGGGGGAAACATCTTACGTTAAGTCGATTTACTTCGGAAAAAGAGCCCGAGCGACGCCGAGGATATCAGCTAGTTATATATAATTTTATATGTCATAATACAAGGTGTTTCAAAAAGAATGACCCAATTTAAATCCATATTTTCATTATTAGAGCCCAAACAAAAGAGAAGATTGTGTCCTTGCAAGCGAAAGGATTTTATGGTACTATTCAACGACGTTATTGGATTGAACCACCATCAGCAAAGAACATCCATCGTTGGTATTGACATTTTAAAGAAACAGGGTGTTTATGTAAAAGGAAGAGTCCAGGGAGGGCAACATTTCAGAGGAAAATATGCATTAAATTAAAGAGGCTTTTCAACGAAACTCACAAAAGTCTACTTGTCATGCTAGCCGAGAAATTACCATCCATCATGTGACTGTTTGGTGCGTGTTAAGACAGCGTTTGCTTTTGAAGCCATACAGATTGCAACTGCTGCATGCTCTTTGTGCAGGTGGCAGAAGAAAACAGATTTTTGTCAAATTCTCTTAGATGAGATGGAGGACGACACATTCTTACCGCGATTGATTTTTTAGTGATGTAGCAGCGTTTCACACAAGTGGTAAATTTTGCACCACAACATTTACCTATGGGGACTTGAGAATCCACATCAAAATGTAGAGCATGAGCGAGATGTGAGAATAAATTAATGTCTTTGGCGCTGCTTCAGTTTCTTATGCGGAGACGTAAAAGAACGTGTTTATGTTCTACTATTACCCGTTGATTTGGATGAGCTCAGAAACAGAATTACGGATGAAGCAGTAAATTTCTGTTACAGAATACACTCTCAGACGCGTTTGGGAAGAAGTCAGCTATCACATTGACGTTGTTCATGCAGCCGGTGAAGAGCACTTAGTAGAGCATTTAAAATTATGGCGAGTGAAACTTAAGGAATTACTCAAAGTCTATAAGTTGTTATGTAATTGTAACACTTTACATTTTTAAATATAATTATTTGAAATTGGGACATTCTTTATGAAACACCCTGTAACAATAAAATTTTCGGTGGCCGATCGCGCCAAGGCACGAGCTTGTTGCTCTCGAAACTAGTGAGCCGCGTATTCGAATCTCGCTGGGGGCTTGTATATTTTATGTTGTTCCTTTACTAATAAGCTTGGAAGACCAACCAAAGCCTCAGTAGGTAGGAGCTTTGCTAGGTTAAATTGCCAAAAGATCCATTTCTGCTATCATAAGTGAATAAGTCAAATTTTTCAAAAAATTGTTTTATTGTCTTTTTATATACAAAATAATGATATCTATCAATTGGTATAACTGAATAAGTCATATCAGTTATCTATAATGAGGTTTCAGTTGATTATTGCTGTATATGTCTGGAAAAAAATAGTCATCATTTTTAAACGTGTATAGTTGTTAAACTTTGCATAATGTTTTTAATTAAATTTGCTAATTATTATATGTGAATATATTAAACTGAATAGTTATGACTTATCCTGGTTATAATGAAATCTGCTGTTGTTTTGAAATAAGTAGACTTATTCAGTTTTGTTTAATTTCATCATTTCTGTAAACTTTGCTATTCTTGATTTATTCACTTATGGGTTTTGATAGCAGATTTAATCCTCGACACCGAAATGGTAAAAGAGGAATAGAAAAGATAGATAACATTATACAGGGTGATTACAAAAGAACTTCACACTTTTAAAAATTTATTACA
>JAHWFO010060970.1:6600825-6640234 GCA_023313115.1 Rhysida immarginata
TTTTTTTTTTTGTTTTGGAATGTTGACACTACTCCTGACTTCATGACACTACCTTAAAAAAAATCAAATCTTAAAAGAAAATATTGTTTCTGCCTATTTTAAAAACACCAACATATGAAGTAATGATGATTATGATTTAATGATCATAAATGTTCTGTTTAACATAACGCTATTTATGTGATCATTAATATTTTGTTTTATATGAAAATATCCCTGAAGAGATATTAATCCCTTGTCTAACGTATTTACAGAAAAAACTTAAATTTGAACAGGAACTTTGCATTTGTAAAAGAACATTTTATGTACATGGAAGACTAGAGAAAGCTGCATTTATTTTTTTTACATACAATACTTAATGAAGTACGCCTTTTTATTTTATTTTTTATTTTCACGAAACTTCTTTCAAGTCGGTATATAGTTTCGGTATATTACTCATCGCGATATCACTTTTTTCACTAAGTTCTTTCACAAAGTCTTTAAACGTCAAAGGGTCGATGTTTTTACTAAGCAAATAGAGAAGAAACCAGTCACCAAAAGAAGCATTGCCAACGACTTGTTGGAGCTTTTTTGCTGACACCAGCCTGGCTCGCCATTTCAAGAGAACTGTCCTGAGGGAAGGTGCGGCCAGAGTGGCGATCCTGTAGACGAGACTGAGCGAGGAGAAGACGGCCAGCGCTATGAACCAGAACCAGAGAAACACGTAGATCTTTTCGTTGACTATGTTCAGGGGCAGGATGCAGATGGCGTCCTTGTTTTCGATCTCGCCGCCGTAGCCGAATTTGAAGAAGGAGCACTTGGTCATTCGAGGGAAGAGGATGGCCATCGGGTCAGTACGATTCTGCTGGTCGGTGGAGATAAACTTCAAAACTTCGATGCCGAAATTCGAAAATTCATAGCCGAGGAAACGGTCAGTCATGTACAATTGGCCAACTATGTTGATCATGTTGAGCACTTCACAGATAATATAACTGCAGAGAGAAAAGGAAAATGGCTTTATTATAAACCCTTTTAAATCTATAGTCATTTTTAGGTCTTATAAAAAATATTAGGTTATAATAATATGTTACGTAAGTAGATAATAACGTAAGTAGATAACGTTACAATAAAAGTTTTCATCTTTGAAAAGTTATAGTAAATGAGCTTAATTATTTTCTTAATTGGTATCCTAGGTCCTATTATCCTTTTCAATGTATGTCTTATGAATCAGCAAAAAAAAAAGTTATAATTCCACATGATTTTTTTTCAAATAATATTAAATATGAAAATAAGGTAAAACTAAAAAGTTTCAGGAATATAGCTTTGTTGTCATAATACAGGGTGGTTATAATTAAAGTGACACCATTTAGACCCATTCTGGTAATCAGATTTTGACGAAACTTGAGATATATGTTATACAGACCATGGGGAAGAGAATTTTGCAATAAAAAAATTTGTTCACATTTTGACCGCTACGTCAAAATATGGCGCTGGTCATGTAAGAAACTATCTGAGAATTTTTGCTCAATCAGAGACGTTATGCAAATGAGATGTAAAATTAGAAAAGCTTTAAAATGACAGTGAAATTAAATGTAAAGTCATTCTTCACGATGGCTTTAGCTAAAAAGGATGGAGCTTTATTGGTGAAGTTGTTTTACCAGAACTGCAATAATGCTTCTGCTGCACTAAGAGAATATCGACGTTTGAATGGGCCTATGTCCATTAATGGTTTAAAAAAGATGATTAAGAAATTTGAAGAAACTGGTGAGTTGAGTGTGCTGCCAGGGAGAGGACGGAAACGAATTGCAAATGAGACTGTGGAAGACGTTGCTGCTGCTGTAGTGGAGAGTGCTTCAAGTTCCCAATATTCTTCAGCAAGTGCTCGAGCCGTATCACGTGATTTGTCTATTCCGTGGTCAGGTCTACGGTACAAAAAGTTTTGCGTTCCATTTTAAAGTGGTATCCATACAAGATCCAGGTGGTTCAAAAGTTGCGGAAAAACGCACTGATTTTGCTTGTCAGTTTCTAACTAGAATAGCCGTCGATAATGCATGGCTATGGAACATTTTATGGTTAGATGAAGCGCATTTCACATGTCACAAAACTGTCGCATCTGGGATACTGAAAAGCCGATGGTAGTGCATGAAAAGCTTTTGCACTCTGACTAGTGACTGTATGGTGCGGATTCACTTCACATTTCATTCTTGGTCCCTTTTTCTTTGAAGAGAACACTCCTCAAGGCACTAAAAGATGTTCAATCACTGGTGCTCGTTACTGCGAACTTCTGCAGCAGAAAGTCATTCCTGCTTTGCAAGAAAGACAATGTTTAGACACTACTGTCCTTATGCAAGATGGTGCAACACCCAACATTGCACGACAATTGAAGGAATTGCTTCATGCTCATTTTGGAGATGATCGGGTGATTTCGAGAACTTTTCCAACTGCATGGCCTCCTCGTTCACCGGACTTAAACCCTTGTGACTTCTGGTTGTGGAGATATTTGAAAGACAATGTCTATGGAGGAAGAATACGGACTGTCCCTGAATTGAACGCAAGCATAACACGCCATATCACTGCGATTCCTCAGGAAACACTTCGCTCTACTGTGGAACATGCAATAATGCGCTTTGAACATGTCATTGACACAAATGGAATGCACATTGAACAAATGCTCTGATTTTATAAATTTCTCTACTTCTAACTTGTTTTTGTTATTATTCATGCGCCATATTTTGACGTAGCGGTCAAAATGTGAACTAATTTTTTTTATTGCAAAATTCTCATCCCCATGGTCTGTATAACATATATCTCAAGTTTCGTCAAAATCTGATTACCAGATCGGCCGCTAGAAGGGTCTAAATGGTGTCACTTTAATTATAACCACCCTGTACTTTATCTTACTGAAAAATGTTTAACATTCTAATATTTTATATCGAATTTTTCTTCGTGGCTTCATCATTTTATTATGTGTCACATATTCAAATTTTTTCACCTGTTTTTTATTAATCACTTCATTTTACAAATCGCGCAAGATATAAACTCAAAACAATTTATGATAAGATTGTAAGAGTAAATTTTTATGTAAATTATAAATTGTATTTCTTAGATTCTTCTTAGAATTCCTTTTGTTTATATTGCTTTATGAAATCTCATTCCTTTCTGGCAGGGAGAATGCAGTTATCTCTGTTGGTTTCATCACTTCCGTCATGGATTTTCGAACACTGAATTACTTAACTTTATTAAATAGATCAAGGAGGAGATTTTTTCTGTCTAAAAGACATGTAGACTAGATAAATATGTTAACCTGCCTTCCTCCCTTTTTTCATCTCCCTCCTCTTTGGATTTTCCTATATAAATTCCAAAAGTAACTTCTGGTTATATCAATTTTTTAATCTCTGTATAATATGGACGCTTAAACGTTACAAAGTATAACATTAAATAAAGAACAATTGAATATAATATAAACAATTTATAGAAAAACAGTTATTAATAGTTGTTATTCTCCTCAGGTGAACGAACGCATCTGAAAAGAAATTTTTTTCCGCAATAAGGAGTATTGTGAAAACATGAGAAAAACCGTTTATACAGGACAGAATGAAATGATTGTGAAAAGAAATTCAGTAATTTTTATGAAAGTTACAACAAATTTATTTCTGATAATCCTTTTAAATTTTTTGAAGGAATCTTTAGAACTCTAATCACTAATAGAAAAGTTTTTTCTGAGACTATGTTTAGAACGCATTAGCAGTCACGATTCTAAGTTCGAGTTTCTAATCGTAGGGAAAAAAGGAAATGTACTGTATAAATATTTAAAGAGCTACCATCACTTCGAGGCCTTCCCTTGTTTAACAGATGAAACTTTTTATCTTTCTAAATCGGCTAATTAGATTTTTTGTCACGTATCGCAGACACCAATGCTCTGATATGAAGCTTTACTCAATAACTTTCTATATTGAATATCATTTATATAAAAATTTATTATCTAGTAGTAAGCTTTTTTCTTTTTCAGCTAAGTGACAATGTGGTTTGAATACAATTTTACGAAAAAATTTCTAATTTTCTTGTTCTTTTGGCGCCGCATAGACGCAAAATCGTGGTAAAGAGCCCACTATAAATATTACAATATCATTACAATTCTATTAATAGTATAATTTATTAATGACATTTCCAGTGCTATGGATAATACATATTATTCTATTTCTTATTTCGATTCATAAACTTCTACGAAAACTATATATAACCGTAAAACTTACCAGTATCCGTAGCCATTATGCGTGTTTCGGCTTTTTCGAATGTAGGCAGAGAGCATCTGCAGCCTGTCTTCTTTTTCCTTGGCGTCCATCAAGGGCTGATCCAAATGATCAACCAACATGTGGATCTTCCCGCCTTCCCACATCTTCCACAGATAGCGAGGGATGTAGAAGAGAACAGCCTGAAGAAAGAGCATGAAGACGACCCATTGGTAATACTTGTGGTAGACCTGAGAAGAAGCCTTCTTAGCCGGCCCAACTCCCGGATAGATGATATCCTCACCGACTTTCCCGTGCCAAAAATCAGGGAGGGAATAAGTGGACTGAACCCAGCAATACTGATCGAGTACGTCCGTGGGAACGCTTGCGTCTACCGAGTGACATCGTATAGGATCCCCGAAATATTCCTTGGCCGATTCGAGTAGAATAAACGCAACGAGAATGACTACGGTGATACGGTAGTGAAGGCGAAAGACATGATTGTCGATGACGGTGTTATGGATTTTAGGCAAGAGGCTCTTCAAACCACTGAAGACAAACATGCCAGTAAGTGATAAGTATTTCTTTTGTATTCGATTCAGTAGTGCGTTTCATCGATTGGAAATCATTTCCGAAAAGGGCGTTTATATACATGGTTGAGGGCGTCAGCATCCGTTAAATTTTACAGAAGTAGGTACCTGTTAATTGCGTAATAAAATCACCTCCTTGTTTCCAGAGAACATGACTGGCTCGATGCTCAAAAAAGGCATGCCTCGCCTTTGCTACACAGAACGCGTTCCCGCTATTCACTTGTATTGAAAAAGGGAAGTTGCGAGTGAAGTGACGTTTTATCAAAAATCAAAAAAGATTATAAGAAGGTAAAAGATCCATTCGCGTTGACATAAGCAGCATCTTTTTTAAGTAATAGTTTGCTATAGTTTATAGATAAGAGCTAAATTAGAATTTTTGTTTATTTTAAAGTTATAGACTGAATAAGTATGTTTTGAAATTTTTATCATCTCATAACACTTTTGATGTATTGATAAAAAAAAAACAAATCTTTATTGATCAGACAAGGATGTTGAGATAAAATTAGAATTCTCAATAACGTGTATAGATCTCGGCCATAGAGAGAAAGAATCGATCTTCTCTTTCTCACGTTTATAGATGTGATCCCGATAATCAGCGTGTTTACTTGTCCACTCCTTCAGTGAACCTCAAGCGAAAGCAGTGCGTAAGCGACCTCATTTATCGTTTCCTTGCACAGATTTTAGATTAACGTCAAGCAAATTTCCATATGTCGCTTACTAAACAAAGGACTTCCTTTTCAAGAACCGTAGCACATATTCGTTTAAAAAACTTAATAATTAAAATTTATTGCTTGATTACAATCGATTTAGAAAGTTATTGGGTAGGCAAGGAATGAAGTTGCGTACGGTTATAAGAAAGATTCTTTTATTTTTAAAATTTAATTTCTTAACAAGTAATCCTTTTTATAAAGTTCCAAATTCAATCGATTGAAGACGAATTAAAGAGTGTCCTATTTGTTTCGAATGCATGTTTACCAAATTTATTATTAACAAAACTGTGAGTTAATTTGGATTATCGAATATTAGAAATATCTAATTTTCTTAATCTGTGGGAGTATCATGAGAAAAAAAAATCTAAGAATTTAATGAAGAAATGTATTTTTATTATTTTTCCTTATCTCATATGATTTTTTTAAAATATAAAATTAGGTGGAGATTTATTAAAATTTCATATATTTATTATACAGATAATATTTAGACTATACACTATCTGGCCATTCGTCACCAGACATCCCATACAAGTAAGTTAAACAGGACCCTGCACGACTTCAGTATCGTATGGGGCTGCCTTTCGCCGTAATGACATACGTAACCCTTCGAGGAATCCTTTCCACCAAATTGCGATGTATGTCGGCGGGAATCTTGCTTCAAATAGGCAAATAGGCAAACAGCTCAAATTGGTGTTCTTTGGGTGGCTTGGCCTAGCTCTCAACCGGCGCTCCAATTCGTTCCAAAGTGTTCAATGGGGTTGAAGTCTAGACTTTGGGCTGGCCATTCAAGTTTACCCACACCCATTTTCTCAAACCAGTGTTAATATCGCCTGCTGTATGACAGAGAGCAATGCGCCATCACCAAAGTGTTCCCCACAATGTCAGTAGCGCAGAATTGTTCAGAACTGTTTGGTAGCTGCTATGAGTGTATTCTAACCTATCAACGTGTTTTATAGGTTGTATGTCGTGTACGGATGATCCCATGCGCTTTTGGAGAAGTGCCCGGTAAAAAACGGCTAGATAGTGTAGTATATTGCCAATAATGACTGGACACCGATAGTAATGTGTTTACGTGTTTACCAGGAGGTGGTATGGAATCAGTACGATGTCGGTTTGTCATACGCCATTATGGCGCCTTCTATCTTCCGAGGAAGATTTTCCAGAAATGTTTCAATAAACGATGAATTTGCAAGAAGCGCGAGTTGATTACATCCCTGCCCTTTGAACACATTTCCTTCCTTTCTATCGATTAAATGATTTAGTGAGATCTTGGGACTTGCGTCCCGGGAAGATGATCGAATTTGACCATTTAGAGGAAGTAAAAATCGTAATGAGTTTTCCGTAGATGGAGCTGCGGAAGGATTATACACTATCTATCCAAAAGTAATCGGACACTTTCGATTTTAGATGCTTTGTCGAATATTTAGAAAAATACTTGACGAATTATCCTGAAACTTCAAAGGAGTAAAGAGCATGTTACACATCATATATTTCATCGAAGGTTTTGTCCCGAAGGCAAATAGGGGATCAGTAACGAATTGAACAAAAAAAATAATGTTTGGGATCACCCTGTAAGAAATAATGCTTGAAATGCATTGTAGCTATAACATATGATTAAGAGGCTTCTTTTACTTAACTGTGTTCATTTGTATAAGAATAGCACGTATAGTCATGGAGATATAAAGGTTTCTTTAAAAAAGTCGAAATACTTTCGTAAGTTTTTTTATTTATAACACGCAGAATTTTGAACTCAATTCATTGCCATTTTCAGGAAACTTGCCAAACTATAGTAGAGACAATATTCTGCAATCAGAATATAAAAATATTAAATATTTGATGAAATATGAGCATTTTTACTAAATAATGTTTTACTGCGCAAGCGTTACCAAATTGTCTTTTCATAATTTATTAGCCAAATGTATAGAGCTACTCTTATAAAAAGCTCAAGCAAATATCCTGAAAATTCAGAAAGATATCGTCGATAGAATGAGTTGAATTTCAGTTGCTCTCAAAAATAATCAAAACGATAAGAGGTTTTCTCCAAATTTTTATTTTGGATCGGACACCAGTATCAACTTCTTTTTCTTACGCTGATATGAAGTCAATATGAATAAGAATTTATTTATAAGTAAGAATTTAACAGAATCTAACGAACAGAATCTAACAGCAAAATCTAACGAATCCTTCCGGATTGTCTGCACCACAAACTTTTTGTCCATTTTTTCGGCTTCTTTGGTTGGGTTTTCAGTTTATGATTCCATCATTCACTATTGCACGTGGAACTTACTCGCG
Organism: Rhysida immarginata; assembly: GCA_023313115.1. Lineage (NCBI taxonomy): Eukaryota > Metazoa > Arthropoda > Chilopoda > Scolopendromorpha > Scolopendridae > Rhysida > Rhysida immarginata. The sequence goes on from JAHWFO010060970.1 coordinate 6,608,623, forward strand.
GATGGAATGACCTAATGGGTGGGCATCGAAGATCATGCACCGTTTAGCCTCATTCGATTCACTCAGCTTGCATTGTAGGTACCATTTCAATAGATGTAACTTGTATGTACACTCACATGCCATAAGTCATGGGATAGCAGTGGACTATTTTTCAAGTGGCAGTAGCATCTTGTGCAAACAGTATAAATATGCAAATCACTGTCAGTAGATTTAGTTACACTGTCATGAGTATGAGGTGAGATGTTCAGTGTGACAATGACTACTCGACGAGAGCTATCCGAGTTCGAACGTGGCCTGGTATGTGGAGCACAACTTATGGGTCATTCAATATCGGAGGTGGCTCAAGAATTCAACATCCCACGGTCCACAGTTTCAAGAGTCTACCGAGATTACCAACTTGACGGCATTACCTCCCACCATGGACAACGCAGTGGTCGACCACACCTTCTCAGTGAACGGGACCAACGGCGTCTGAGTAGGATGGTCACCGCTAACAGGCAACTGACACTACGCCAGATGATATCAGATTTTAACCAGGGTGATACTAGAGCTGTATCGATGCGAACTGTGCAACGAAATCTGGTGTCCATGCGATATGGAAGCAGAAGACACACAGGGTGCCCTTGCTAACAACAAGACATCGTCAGCAACGTCTCTCCTGGGCCCATGAACACATCGACTGGACACTTGACAACTGGAAACGTGTGACCTGGTCTGATGAGTCTCGATTCAAGCTGATACGAGCTGATGGTAGGGCTCATGTGTGTCGCAGACCCCATGAAGACCATGGACCCAAGTACTGTGCAAGCCGATGGTGGCTCCGTATTGGGCAATTGTGAGAACCTCTCCAGTTGGAATGGTTGGCAATGTCTTCAGATGTCTTCCACCGACTTGTGGAATCAATGCCACGTCGCTCTGTGGCACTTCGCCGGGTTAGAGGAGGTCCAACACGTTATTAGGTGCTATCCCATGACTTTTGGCATGTGAGTGCATGTCTACTGAGCGATCGCGAGGTTTATTGGTGATGTACGGGCAATCCTACTTGCGTTTTGGTGGGTGTCAAGTCATTAATGGGAATATACGTATTGCACATATTAAATCCACTTTTTTTCCCAAACGTTTTTTCTGCTTGTTGTTGATTAAATTTCAGTGATTAAACAAACTTTATCCGTGGCTTTTAAGATGATTTCTTATACCATATTAAAAATCTTTTGTTGCATTAAGAATTATTTACCTTCTCGATGGCATATAAGTCCCCTCTCCCTCTTATTTTGTCTCAAAATTTACTCAAAAAATAGTTCAGGCATCTTCTATGTGAAGTTATGTTATCCGATAGGTTATACTTTTTTTCTATTATAACGCACCTATATATTTCAATAAGCATTGAATTTTCATTACTTAATACTAGTGGTAAATAGGCCATCCCGTATGGATATTTATATAAGCATAATTTTTTCGCCAATAATCAGCAAGTTATGAGCATTGTTATGAGCAAAACCAACAGCTACAACAATGGTATTCATAATTTACCACGCGAAACTCATTTTCGTGCAACAATTCATGCAATAATGCGTTTTTTGCGGACAAAAAAAAAATAATTTTTTTTAGTAATAGTAATTCCTTGTTGAAATGGGAGGCAACGCTATATGCCATCAAATGCAGTACGTAATTACTGAGTTATTCTTAAATAAAAAAAAGAAAAGATTTTAGAGCGATTGCTTTGAAGCATAAACAGTTAAAATATTTTTATTATTAAAACAAAATGAAATGTATTCTTTATTTGATTTTTACGTTTAATAATATTAAATGTAACAAAATAATTATTTCGATTAAGAATACTTTTTTAAAACGATTATTTCCCATTTGATGCTTTTGTAATAAAGTAAGTTGTGAAATATTTGAACGTTACTCCTACAATCACATTTTTTTCTCTTCGTCAGAATCCTGTTCAGGTGTTTCTCAAGCATTTCCATTCACTCAAATCAAACACATAAATGAAATGCTTGAGAAGGGATTGTTAGCACGTAACCGATCAAACATTTTTTAAAAAACGAACTTCGCTCGCTTCTGTTATCTTTCTCTTCCTCTCTTCTGTTATCTCTCTCTCTCTCTTTGTGGTTTCTCTGTCTATTGTTATCATGTTCCCGTTATAGTTTAAACCTTCTCTTTGTGGTTTAGAGCGTTTCGTTATGGTAATTCTGAGCATTCTCAAGTGGTTAATAAATTAGATCTAAATATATTTAATTTGACATGAATGTAATGACATAATTTGTGTCTAAAAAGTTCGACTGATACCGGTCGCAACTGACCAAGCCAGCTGATGTAATAGCAATTTTGCATGCTTAGTCTCTTTTCAATTCTAGTTTATTGTTTAAAACAACGCTTCCTTATAGTGCGCAAAATCAACAATGCCAAGCATGATCATGCGTGAACGTATTATATGATTTGGTCAGTTGCGGTCGACATCGGTCAGAATTTGCATTTAATGTTTCATTTGTTGATAACTTTAATCAATCTTATTGGATTTCCCCGTTGCGCGTACATTATAATTTGGATACATCTTTTATTAAAATACCGGTAATGGCCTGCCTGATGATTAAGAAATCAGACATTTTTCCCAGAAGCTAAACTAGACATCGAAAACAAATGTATTATAACCGCGTTTCAACATCAATGAAGGAAATTTCTTTATTAGTCCATCATATTGACCGGTTCACACCGGCGATTTTTTTTCAACAAATGAAGGGGAGAGGATTAAAAAGAGTAGAATACAATGGTTGCCGAAAACCCTTACATGGTTGCAATCCTCTAACAGCTGATTACGTGGTCAAAGCGAAAACGGGTATAGTAATAAATTGAAAGCATGAATTGATCGAGATCATATGTGGGAAATTAGAGAACTCTACCTGAACAGACGCGGGTCGCATTCTTGTTTACTTTCCTGTAATAATCGCTCTCATTGTTCCTAAGATGAATGAAGAAAAATGGATTTCTTCTTCTCGCAACAGTATTTTTTCTACACAATGTAATACAGTATTTTTTCTACACAATGTAAAAATCCTCAAGTTCGGATTTTTACCTGAAGATGACTAATTAACCGTCGATAACATCCTGTGGAAATTGAAACCCATTTATCTTCATTTTTGTTGCCCTTTAGTTCTAATGAATAATTGATCCTATTCAACAGGAGGACCGTCATCTCGATTTCTGCGAGATTTAAACAAATGGTGTGAGGTAATGATAGTAATAGAAAAAAATAGAAGGAAATATTCTGAATTCGAACTAGGGACCACGAGTATCAAGCTCGTTTCCTCTACTAACAGAGCTATCGCAGACACGGGACAGCACGGCTGTCTCCAAATGTCCTAAAGACTACAAAGTAGTCAAGATGGAAGCCCTGATAGGACAAGTACCCAGCTCGCAGATCCGGTATTCCTCCTTTCCAAACCATCAGAAAGCTGATAAACACATAAAGAGCTCGTGATCCCTGACTCGAATCCAGGTCATGGAATTTTTCCTTCCATTATTTCCTATGACTATCATTACTTTAGGCTTGGAGCATTAACTCCGGTTTTCATTTATTAATTTCGAACACTATGAAGCCAACATTATTAAAATAAATCATATCATCTTTTCCATAGCCTTGCTGCCTCATGTCCGCGATAGACCAGTTGGTAGGTAACGAGCGTCATATTCGTGGTCCCTAGTTCGAGTCCAGGTCGTCGCAAAATTTTTTCTTTCCTTTTTTTTCTATTAAATCTCGCAGAAACCGAGATTCACTAAAACTAAAAGGTACAAAACTGTGGGTCTTACGAAAAGTGAATGAAGACAAGTGGATTTCCATTTTCCATAATTATAAGAGTCGTACTAATGAAAATGAAAATTATTTATTTTATCCAAAGTGTATATAAAGAATTTAAAAATACTCTCCAAATGCGTTAAGGCATTTATCTCATTGTGTAACAAGGCGTGTAATTCCTTTATGGAAGAAGGCTTTCGGTTGCGTGTGAACCATTCCAAAACCTCTTCCTTCACTTCATCGTCCGACTGACCTGCGACCTTTCAGATGTTTTTTGAGATCCCCAAACACGTGAAAGTTACATGAGGATAAATCAGGGCTGTAAGGTGGATGCTGCATTGCTTCCCAGTTGAACTTTTTGATGAGGTCGCGCGTTGCCGTGGAGAAGAAGCACTCCTTCTGTAAGTCCAGGACGCTTGCATATGATGGCCACGCGCAGTGCCTTCAATGTTTCTCTATATCGTGCTGCGTTAACTGTGGTGCCTTTTTCAAGAAAGTCCAGTAATATCGGGCCCTTGCGATCAAAACACACGGTCAACATCCCCTTCCCCGTACTGTTTGCGATTGCTTTTGATTTTTTCGGGGTTGGTGATCCATAATGCTTCCATTATTAATTCATACTCATTCACTTTATTAATTCATTTTATTTTTTATTATTTTTATTTTCCTTTTGAAGATTTATTCTCTCACATTCATAAAACTCGTAGATTCGTCACGAAAGTGACGACTTTGACGTTTGCTTTCGGGCTGGAAATGAAAGCATCAAGTTTCATCCCCTGTAACGATTCTGTCGAGAAAACTCTCTCCTTCCTATTAATAGCGAGTCAAATGTTGCAGGGACGTGGCCATTCGAACTCCAAGTTGTTCTGATGTTAAATGATGCGGGACCCATTGTGCACAGATTTTTCTGTAGTGCACATAGTTCCTGATAATGGAGTGAACAGTTCTACGACTAAGGCCAGTTTTAGCAACCACGACATCGATTGTCACTCTTCTGTTTTCTTTTAAGACAGCGTCAATTTTGTCTTTGGAATCATCCGTGATGGCGCGGTTTGCTTATCCAGGTCGTTGATCATCATGCAGTGATGACCGTCCCTCCGAAAACCTCTTGCTCCATGCCCAAACACGAGTGAAGGTTAGGCAGTCATTTCCATAGACGTTCTCCAAACAACGATGAATTTCGGAAACTGAAACACCTTCACATACATGTCAAAAAACGAATTACTGATCTCTGTTCCTGTTTCGTTGACTCCATTTTGTTGTTTGGACGAAGCGATCACTCGCAGAGCTTCGAAACGCGAGCTATTGTTCTTTCTCACGTGATGCAACACTTGCAACCTATTGTTCAATTTGCACGTGGGGTTTCGCAATTGTTGAAAACAAAAACTTACGATCCTACACGTCGTCTTTTTTTTCCCACACAAATTTTCGCTTTCGTTTGTACGACTCTTATATATTTATTTCCACCCGATATATATTTTGACTGCTAAGCAACCATTTTCAGGTAAAAATCCGGACTTAAGGACCCGAAATTCAGAATTTTTTACCTGCTTAACATCCGAAATAGCAAGGTGGCAACAGTAGTTTGAAGATCAACTTCTTCAGATGCCATGTTTTTCAAAGTGATTTCACCAATCAGATTAAATCAGTGTCAAAAGACGCCTGAAAAACGCTGTATTTTCATGCGACTTTACAACACGTACAAAAATCGCTTTGAAATATAGGTAACTGAAAAGTCGCCTAATGAGTCAATAAATAAGTTCACTCAACTGGATAATGAAATGAGTACTCAGAGTAACTGCAGAAGTTATTTTATTTTTTAAAACTAACCGCCTTGTACATTGAGGCACTTATCCCATCGCTTTATAAGTTTTTGAAAGCTAACAGAAAAAATTTTGAAAATCTTTGAAAGCTGACAAGTGACCTCTTTGACTACGACAGCATAAGCTTAGAAACGGCAGGTCAATGAGAGCAACCTACAGCACAGACCACGTCGTCGTTCCTCATATGCCGGTCACCAAGTATTATTTGCTCCAGACAGTTTACTTTGGTGTTAGCAAATCCTACGAGTGGCTGCTGCATTTGTTTAATAATTTCTTTTATAATATTCTTATAAAATAAGTTCTTTTTCTATTGCCTTTCCTTGTCATGTTTGCATTTACAACAAAAAGCAATACAGAAATGAAAGCGGGATAGAAGAATCGTCTTGTTTTTATTCGAATAGTATTTGCTGCGTATATATCAGGTTGTTGCAAAAGTTTCTTCCGGTTCTAGAACCCGTGCCCAAGAAGGGCTCATTTTCCGAGGGGGGTGTTCATATGTTTTCAAACAAATTATTGCATTCGATTCCTGAATATCTTTGCTATATTACATCCAAGAATCAACTTTCTAACTATATATCTGTGAGTGCCATAAACGGTCTGAAATGGACCTTTCACGCGAACATATTCGAGCAATAATCTTCTACGAGTGTTCTGGAAAGATCAGTGCTGCGCAATGTCACCGAAACATTTGCCAACGTTTAGGTGATGGCACTGTAGTTTACGTACAATAGAAGAATGGTATCGGCGGTTCAGACGCGGAGATAGCACTCTTCAAGAAGTACCTCCTCTGGTCGGCCAATCATGATTTTAGATGGTGATCTACGCCAAGCAATTGATGAAGATCGCAATGTAACAACGAGGGAACTCGCAGAACAGTTCAAGGTTCACTTTTCAACCATTGCCCGGCATCTGCATGAGCTGAATCTGTCATTGAATAAAATGAGGTTTTTGTGTTGGAATAAAAATCCGGAAAAAACTTTTACAACAACCTGATATTTAATTTCATTAGCATTAATTTCAAATTATTTCACCCCGAAGTGCCCCATCTATTTCTGTGAAAAATCATTTCAAAAATTTTAAATTCTTTTTTTCCTAACATTTATTTTATTAGATCGAATAATATTTACTATTTTTTTTATTAAAAATTTTTGGTTGTGGTTTACTAGTTTTCTTATTTTATTGGAATGTTGACATTGTTCTCTAGTAGATTTCATAAAAAAATCAAAATTTTTAAATCAAATACGGTTTCTGCTTATTCTTATTAACATTCAATACATAAAAAGGGATCATTAATAGTTTGTTTTATATAAAAATATTCCTGAAGACAATTTTATAAGCATATAATGGTTTGCATTTATAAAGGAACTTTTTACGTAGATGGAAGACTAGATAAAGCTGCATTTATTTATTTTTTTTTCATACAGCTACTTAATGAAGTATGTCTTTTTATTTTATTTTTTATTTTTACGAAACTTCTTTCAAGTCGGCATATATTTTCGGTACATTACTAATCGAGATATCACTTTTTTCACTAAGTTCGTTCACAAAGTCTTTAAACGTCAAAGGGTCGATGTTTTTGCTTAGCAAATAGAGAAGAAACCAGTCACCATAAGAATATTTGTCAACGATTTGTTGAATCTGATTCGCTGACACCATCCTGGCTCGCCATCTCATCAGAACAGTCCTGAGAGGGGGCACGGCTAGAGTGGCGATCCTGTAGACGAGGCTGAGAGTGGTGAAGGCGGCCAACAGCATGAACCAGAACCAGAGAAACACGTAGATCTTTTCGTTGACGATGTTCAGTGGCAGTATACAAATGGCGTCCTTGTTTTCGATTTCGCCGCCGTAGCCGAATTTGAAGAATGTACATTTGGTCATTCGAGGGAAAAGGATGGCCATCGGGTCAGTACGATTCTGCTGGTCGGTGGAGATAAACTTCAAAACTTCGACTCCGAAAGTCGAAAATTCATAGCCGAGGAAACGGTCGGTCATGAACAATTGACCAACAATGTTGACCATGTTGAGCATTTCACAGACAATGTAACTGCAAAGAGGAACAGGAAATAGCTTTATTAATTAAGAATTTATAATTAATTGTCACATCATTTTCAGCTTATTAATAATTTTTGGTAGCCTTCTGGTTTAAATATACAGGGTGTTTACGGATATTGACTTTCTCGTTAATCTGTATTTCCAGGAACGGAGAAATTAGAAAACGTGATGCTGATGATGAGGAAGTCTCAGAAAGACGTTGTACTATGATGTTTAACAATTTTTTTATGTATCAACGATTCATTTGCGACCCCCAGTTTATTGGCAAAATATATTCAAATTAAGATCCTATGCTACCCTAAAAGTTTGTACACAGAAATCGTAAACACCCTGTATAAAAAATCTACTTTGGACATGGTGGCTTGATCATTTCATTATAGGTCCCCTTCATGATCAAACTTTTGCACGTGCTTTTTAATGACTTTTAAATTTACAAATCGCGCATGATATGAATTCAAACGTTTTTATTAGGAGAACGTTCATAAATCACGTGATCAATTTTTTTTTTTTTTTTTTTAGGGAGTGGAGGCCAGGATTTGACCACTTATGACCACAAAAGGGAGGGTGGGCCAATAATAACCATGTGGTCAAATTCATTTTAAAAACATTCAAAATTCTGCATTTTAATGTTTTTGTTGGGAGGGGGGTAAAAAAAGAGATTAAAAAGTGACCATATGGTTTATAAACGGTCCCTATGATAAAATCATAAAAGTAGATGTTGTCATATTTACAGGGTGATTACAAAAGAACTTCACACTTTTAAAAATTTATTACATCAAAGCTATTCAGAATATAGACACACCATATACGGATTCTTAAAGAAAAACTCTTGAAGTTTATTTTGACACAGTTAAAGATGTTCAATATGCCCCCCTGTAGTCGAATTCGTCCCAAACCGGCATTGACATGTCTCCATCAATCCCACGTATCGCTACCGTAATGCGTTCTTTCAGCTCGTCTAGGTCACGGGGAAGGGGTAGGGTGAAGACCTGGTCCTTTACACACCCCCATAAAAAAGAAAGATGTGAGGTCGGGGCTCCGCGGTGGCCACTTTGCAAGTTCCAGGTTATTGTTTGCTCGACCAATCCACCGCTGTGATTTCTTTTTATAGCACAAGGTCTTCACCCTACCTCTTCCCCGTGACCTAGACGAGCTGAAAGAACGCATTACGGTAGCGATACGTGGGATTGATGGAGACATGTTAACGCGGGTTTGGGACGAATTCGACTACAGGGGGGCATATTGAACATCTTTAACTGTGTCAAAATAAACTTCAAGAGTTTTTATTTAAGAATCCGTATGTGGTGTGTCTATATTCTGAATAGCTTTGATGTAATAAATTTTTAAAAGTGTGAAGTTCTTTTGTAATCACTCTGTATATTTGTATTTCCTGTATTTCTTAAACCCGTCTAATATTTTTTTTTATCTTTATTGGCTTATGAAAGCTCATTCCTTCCTGAAAGGAAAAAGACACTTATCTTTGTTGGTTTCATCAGTTCAATGATGAATTTTCACGCGATAAATTATGTCTCCACCTTGAAAAATAAACAAAATGGAGAATATTCCCGAGTGAAAGGTATATTCCGATCATATCCTTTTCTTTTTTTTTTCCATCTCCCTCCTTTTTATGGGCGGATTTTTGTATGCAAACTTTAAAAATAACTTCGTTTTAAAATTTCTTTCTAGTTATATCAGTTTTAACCTCTATATAACATGAGCACTTAAAGTTACAAAATTTACAGTTAAATGAAAAAAAAACAAACAATAGAAGACAAGCAGAAAGAAGCAATAATGAATAATTCTTCTGAGGTGAACGGACGCATCTGAAAAGGAAATAATGGTGGCGGATTGCGAAAATATAAGAAAAACATGAATGTTTTTGACCAATTATGAATGAAGTAATTGTAGGAGGGCCCACAGTAAACTTTTCGAAGTCCCAACAAATGTTTTTTCTGGTTATCTTTTTTTTTAAATCAAGTTTCTTATTTTAAAATTTCTGAATAATTTAATTAAATTGATTGATAAAGATAGTTTTTAGTGATATCGAACGTTTATAACTCTAATCACTAATTGAAAAGATTTGCTAAGATTATATTTAGATCGCGTTATCATACGAATTAAGGGAATTTCTGATCGGGGGAAAAAAAAGCGCTCGCGAATGCCAGTGCTTGAAAATGAACCTTTACTGAATAACTTTCTAAATTGAATATTATTTATTTAAAAATTATTATCATAGTATTAGGCGTTTTTCTTTTTCAGGTAAAGAATGAATTTCCTAATTTTCTTATTCTTTTTGGCAATTCATAGAGGCAAAATCGCGGTAAAAAGCCCGCTATGAAAGGCATTATTATATATAATAAATTATTACGATTCTATTAATACTGTAAATTATTCATGACAATTTCTGATGCTATGATATTTTATAATTATTCTATTTCTTATTTCGATTCTTAAAATTGTACGAAAAACTATATATAATCGAAAAGCTTACCCGTATCCGTAGGCATTATGCGTGCTTCGGCTTTTTCGAATATAGGCAGACAGCATTTTCAGTTTATCTTCTTTCTCCTTAGCGTCTACCAAGGGCTGATCTAATCCGAGGACCAACATGTGGATCTTCCCACCTTCCCACATTTTCCACAAATAGCGAGGGATGTAGAAGAGAACGGCCTGAAGAAAGAGCATGAAAACGACCCATTGGTAGTACTTGTGGTAGACGTGAGTAGAACTGTTCTTCTTTTTAGGCGACCCAATTCCCGGATAGATGAAATCCTCACCGATGGTCCCGTGCCAGAAATCAGGGAGGGAATAAGTGGACTGAACCCAGCAATACGGATCGAGTACCTCTTTGGGAACGCTTGCGTCGACCGAGTGACATCGTATGGGATCTCCGAAATATTCCTTGGCGGATTCGAGTAGAATAAACGCAATGAGAATGACTACGGTGACGCAGTAGTGAAGGCGAAAGACATGATTGTCGATAGTGGTGTTATGGATTTTAGGCAAGAGACTCTTCAAACCACTGAATACAAACATGCCATATAAGTAATAAGTGTTTCCTTTATATTCGATGCAATGGTGCGTTTCATAAATTTGAAGTCATTTCCGATAAGAGAGTTTATATACATCGTTGAGCGCGACAGCATCCGTTGGATTTAACAAAAGTAGCTACCTGATAATTGCGTAACAAAACCACCTCCTTGTTTTCCTGGAACGTGACCAGCCGAAGTTTGTAAAAAAGGCTTGCCTTGCATTGCCACATCGAATGAGCTCTTGCCATTCATATCACGTGGCAAAAGGGGAATTTATGAATGGCTTTTCATAAGGAAGGAAAGGACCCAATTACGTTTAGATGCAAAAAAAATATATTTATAAAGTAACATAAGTTATAGTGTTCTATTCGGTATTAAATATTTCATCTTCATAGTAACTAGAAATATTCTATAGTGATCATGACAACAGCCGAAATCATTGTCTTATTCCATCGTTAAAATATATACCAGTAACATATTGTATTACAAAGTCTTTACTTCCTTTCAATTATTTATAGAGACTTATAGATTTTTTTGGTATTTTGATTAATTTAATTTTTTAATTGTTTTTTATCATGTCCGATTTCAATCGAAGTACATATATCAAAATCATGCTTGATCAAAATACGAAAAGTTTATTAGAAATTTTGGCGTCGAATACTAAGGTCATTTTGCGCCTTTTACACAAGTTATATCTGTGCGCAGCTCGGGACAAACACAAACATCCATGCCCACAGCGGGATTCGCCCTAGCTCTCTCGGCCACCTGGCCGGCAAATACAAAAGGAGAAGATGACATAACTGAAGAAAATATTTCAATCTTTTAATAATTTTACAATATACTTAGAAAAGGGAAGGAAAAATTCCGCAACCTCGGCTCGAATCGGCACCATGAACACAGCGAAAGAGATACTCAAGGTCCCTGGTTCAAGCACAGTTCGCGTAGTTTTTCCTTCCCTTTTCTATTAGGCTTGTTCGACTTCAGACAAATTTTCGTTAAAGCCTTTGACACGGAACTCAGATAAAATTAGAATCCTTCTATAATAGTTCAATAATGTTTCTATAGATCCCAGCCATACGAGAGAAACAATCGATTTTATTTATAGGCGCGATCCCGATTATCACCATGCATTTACTTACTCACTCCTTCAATAAAAGTAATTCGTAAGCGACCGGATTTTTCGTTTTATTGTACAGATTTTACAGACGATTATCGTTAAGGAAATTTTCACATGACGCATACTAAACAAAGGAAATTCTTTTATCAATCTTTTAGTATCCGCTTACTAAAACTTGTTTAAAATTTATTATTTAATTGCCATCAATTTAGAAATTTATTAGGTGGACAAGTTCCGTAGCGCAATAAAAAAAAAAAAAAAGACTCTTTTAAAAATTTATTTTCTTAAAAATTTATCATTTTAAAAAGTCTCGGTTTAAATGACTGAAAAAGAATTTAAAATGCGCCTTTCTCGATAAATACAAGACATGTATATAAACCCGCTATTAACAAAACTGTCTTCATTTAGATAATCGAATGCCGGAAGCATTTAATTTTCTTCACCTGAGGGAGTTTCAAGAGAAAAATAATAGAACTTGAATGAAGGGACATTTTTTAATTATTCCTTGTGTCTTAGAGAGATTCTCATTACAAGTCAGTGAAAAACTTATTCATATTTCAAAGGCTGATCCTGCAGAAAATAAATATGTAATTGGTGATTTTAAAAAAAAAAAAAACAATCTTTTTTTTTTACCATATTTTTCTTCCTGTTTTCTTAGAATATGTTTTTATTTTTTGCAGTTTCTCAGTGACTAAACAATTGAGAATGCACCAATTAAGCAACGTGTGGCTTTTAACACAATCCATTAAAAAAAAACAAAAAAACTTGTGTTTTGCCAATTTAAAAATTATTTATGAAAATATAGGAAATAAAATTCCACAGCCTGGATCTTTTTTATTTTTATTTTTATACTTAATTTCATGCATTTTCTAATCTTTATTTTTCTATTTTGTTTAAAAATAACTCAAAAATAGCCCGGGGCTCTTCTAAATGAAACTGGGTTAATTTACAAGTTATAAGCTTTGCTACTCGTAATTTAACTGCATTTAATATGAGTAAATATTAAATGCTTAAAGTACACTTAATAATTTTTTCTTAATTCCTGTTAAAATAAGAAGGGGGTATTTTGTATATGCCATCAAAAGCCCTAACTTGATTGCTGGGACAATATCAAAAAAGAAAACGATTGCTTTTGAAGGTCAAGTTAAAAAGGCAATTTTATTACTAAACAAAATGAGACAGAATTATACGTTTGGTCTTGAAGTTTAACAATTTTAAATGTAGCAAAATCACTTTTATTAAGAATTCTTTTTTAAAAGATTATTTTTCCATTGATGTTTGCCTACAATAGAATTATTTTTCCATTGATATTTAAGTTGTGAAATATTCTTGTTGTTAGCCTACAATAGAATTGTTTTCCCTTCGCCGGAATCCTGTTCAGATGTTTCTCAAGCCTTTCCGTCCTCTCAAATCAAGTACATGTAAGTAAGTGAAAGTGATCGGGATTATTAGCACGTAGCGAATCAAACTTTTATGTTCAACGAATCTCATCCGTTTCTATAATCTCGCTTTCTGTGTGTGACCTGTCTGTCTGTTAGCACGTTTTCGCTATGGTTTAGAGGTTTTCTTTTCTATATAGGTTCTTTCATTCTACCGTTTCTTTTTATTTTATTAAATAGCGTAAGAATGGAGGTACTAATTATATAAGAGTAGGAGTTGTAGTAATATACATTTAATTAAAAATATATACTCCTTTTAATGGAAAATAAAATAACATAAAATGAAATAATAAAATCTAAATAAAAGTCACCCAATGTGGAGAAATAAAAATGAGGTGAAAGTCTTATGGAGACTGATGTGGACAAAAAAAAAAAAAAGGTGAAGAGAAAGTCTTGTAGAGTAATAGTCACAGTAGAAACAGGAAGATACACAAGAACAGATGACGCACATAAAAGTAGGAGAAAATCTGGTGATGAGGGTCCAATGGAGGTACTTATTGGTTTTACAATGTCCGTCCGTCTGTCCCCTTCATATTATCTACATTTTTTGACGTAGATTGAAATTCGGAATATGATACACTATGAACATGTGTTAATTTGCTATTTAGTTTGGTTTCGATTGGGTTATTAGAGTAGGAGTAATGGGGGCGGGAGTTGAAAAGGACTATCTGATCAATCTGTTATCTAGATATGTAAATGAGTGAAATTCGGTATGCAGATCCTCTAGGCAAGATTTATATTACTATGAAGTTTCAGCCAAACTGTCCCAGTCAGTGGAATCGTAGTTTCAAGGGTAGTTTCGGCCAAATTGTCCCAGTGGAATGTGATATGTCACTCGATCTGAAATGACGAGAAATGAACGATGATAGAATTCTTTTCCATTTTCTAAATACTACATTAAAAAAAACAATTTTTTGATTAAAAAATATGGGGATTAAAAAGTGCGTATAAAAGGGGGGGGGGAATAGATGAACTCAGGGGTTCCACTACTTTTAGCCCTCTTCGGGGAATTCATTTCTTGTTATGTATATTCTAGGACATAGTACGTTTTAACCTGATGTAAAATTTCATGCTGATCACTAAATATGCAATCCATTTTTCGATATCAGTAAATCTACTTTTATAACATATAGATAGATAATACGATTTAAAAAAAAAATCGAATAACTTGTATTGTCTATCTAAATGTTATTAAAGAAATACCTTTCGATTTGTAAATTACTGATATAGGCTACAGTCAAAACTGCGAACGGTAAAGCAACTATTGTTGTGATTGAGAATTATAGAGTCTTCTCCTTAGACCATAAAAAGATTATTACTGTGATTTCTACTTTTTTATTTTTGTATTTGAGATCGGAAATTTTCATCTAATACTTCGTTATGGGATCACTTTAACCAATCATCTCGTTTGATTGGATTTTCCCGTTGCATATCGATTATCCTTTGAATACAGTAATTTTCTTAATATCCCCTCCCCCTGTCTGATAATTAAGAAATCAGACATTTTCATAAGAAACCAGACTAGACGTCGAAAAAAAGGTTATTATAGACGAGTTTCAACATAAAATCATTTGAAGGAAATTAAGTCTTTTATTAGCCCATCATTATACTCAGAGGTAAACACGATATAAGGCAGGAAATGATAAGGAAATTATAGCTTAAAACTGGACATAGGCGTTTTACTTCTGCGAAATATTCCTCAAGACATTTTAAAGAATAAAATTTTAACGCAATAAAGTGTACAACATAAAAAATGTCCTTTAGATGAAAATATGTACGTATTTATTGTATATTTTGGCTGGAAATAACGAATCTGTAATTATTTTTTGTTTACCACGCACCATTTTCTAGAAATCCACATTTTAGCTTTTTACGTATCTATGCTGTAGCACATATAGAAGTGCTATGCGACCAGTTCCTCATTCTGAAGATTTTCCTATACCTACAGCTCCAGATAAATATACTGTTGATTCAGAGGAAGACACCTCCGATGACCCAAACCATCAAGATCCTGACTTCCAACCATCTACATCTATGACATATCATGAAATCGCATAGGCAGAGATTAACAATGGAATGGTATGCTAGCTGAATATTGCTGGTCTGTTATCAGAACACATCAACAGATGCCTACAAGAGGAAATGGCCCAAAAAACCATTTTAGTGTTTGTGTTTTCTATAATCAAGGCTCTGTTACATTTCTCTGAGAAGTAGGTCTCCTACAAAAATGGTACGTGATGGACTATTTTGGTCTTGATATATGAATCAAGCACCTTTTGTTTATACAGAATCACATAGTTACATCTAAAGGACAGAAAAAAAGACAATTTAGGAATTTGCTAAAATTACAATGGTATTGAATGCTTTAATTATCTCACTCTTTGTTAGTGTTTTACGAAGTCTCCGAAAAAGGAAATGTAGTCGAGTTAAGTCACTAATAATAAGTTGTATGTGATCAGCAAACGTCAGCCTACTGTCAAAGGTGATGACTTGCAGTTGAACTATATACATCATTGCCTAATAACCCTCTTTGTGGTAAAATAGACACTTTATTTCTGTTACTTATTTATTGTTATTGAAAGAATTCTTTTTGTGTGTGAAATAGGGTGTAGATAGGTTAGCCTCATGACATTCTAAAACTTGCAATATTTAATACACTATAAATAACATATAATTCCAATAATTGCCAACTAATTCATTGAGTAAAGACTAAACATATTACAAGTATAGTAATGCTAAATCTTTACACGCTTTTTTTTTACGGTGATAAATGTCAAGAACTGTTTCGATAACACATCGTATACGAAAAGTGCAGAATTCTTTCGTTTTCGTCTTTTTTACATTATATTTCGAGAGGAATTAAAGCGTTAATTGTGGATTTATTGAATCAAATGTTAGAGTTTACTTTGTAATCCAATAATATCTTGAAATATTTTCATATTAATAACAATATTACCGGAAACTGAAACACTTGTGAAGCTCAGTAGCTGAATACAATTTCAAATTAATGTACAGTATGAGAAAAATACGAATGGTGGTCTTCAAAATCTCATTTTGTGATAGTCTAAATGAAACGACTAAGTAATTAAGCGAAACGAGCTAAATGAGTCGAGTTGATTGAGCGACTAAATGACTCTGGAACCAGTGAAAGTGACGATTTGAATGTGACGTAATGAATATGTCCAGTCGATTAGATGACAAAACGATTCTGAGGACGAAATGAATTCGCTGAGTAGAAGACAGAAAAAAAAACAAAGCTTGAAGAAATATGCAAGGGAAACTCCAAATTTATAAAAAAAAAAGAGGAAGTAATAATCATTGACAGAAACAGTGGGATTTCAAGTTAGCAACAGGATCAACCAATATGAGGAATTAATTATCGGTAATAATTCAAATATTATTTTTATAGTTAATTATTTGTTTATTTTAATGCTATTTTTATGTCATATTTAATAATAATTTATTTATAAATATCTACTCCGAATTAATATAAATGTTGCACATATTCTAATTTTGACTATTTATTGTACAATTGTATATCCTTTAAATAATTTAGTCCTTCTAAATTAACTTAGAAATTTACAAAGAATTTAGAAAATAAAAAAAAGAATTGTTTTTTCCTGTCGGCATATCTTACGTAAGCAAAAGGGGGGGGGGGCAGGCATTAGCTTTTTTTTGCTTATATTTGCTTATATCAGACTGAATATTAGCTTACGTAATACAGTTGTAAGTAGATAAATTCTCGACTTTTTCAGAGGTGGGATTGCATCTTTAGGAGTGCTTTTATTTCATATCTAATGCATTTTTGTGGTTAGAGTTTTCCTTCCTTTACAGAGAAAAACTTAGTTAATGCCAGTAAAGAAATGAGATTATTCAATCATACACACCCAAAAAAAATTCTGCTTTTATTCTACGTTACCGTTAATCTTTAATAATAAAAAAAAAAGTTTATAAAGTCCGTATACAAGAAATATTTATTAATTTGGAGGTTTGCATTGATAGAATTAATCTGTAAAAAAAAGAATAATTTAAAAAATAATAAAAACGATCTCCACAACATAAGAAACCTTGTTCAACGAATAAGTCACTTCAATATTTAACGGACCATCGTTAAAATATTTTGAAATGATATATAAGTAAAATATTTTTTATTGTTAATATTTGTATCTATTTAAAAAAACAAAATATTTATAAAGATCTTCAAATGTTAACAAAATAAAAGTTTTTAAATAAAATATCAGATGTAAGAGTCTGAATATCCCTTTTTAATACGGGTCTTTTTATTTTCGACTTTTCACTTCACAGGTGTTATTTTTATTTTTTCTTTGGTGTTTTCGCTCCGATGTTTTATGTCTGAACATACATGAGGAAAATAAAAAGACTGTTTAACATCAAAGCGAAAACATCAAAGAAAAAAAGTAAAAAGTAATATCAGTGAAAAAATGAACCGTATTAAAAGTGATATTCAGACTCTTACATTACATCTGATATATTTTTAAAATTTTTTATTTCATTAACATTTCAAGAGCTTTATAAATATTTAATTTTTTTAAATCAATAAAATATCTTTACTGAAATATGGTTTAAAAATTATTTTTATTTTATATAAAAAGGGCAACGATTATATTGTAAAGTAAATAAGTTATTGATTTAATATTTCCTAATTAAAAATTTCCCTATACTTATTTTGAACGTGTATCACGATTAACTCGAACCAATTTAAGACCGTAGTCAAAATAAATAAATTTTTCTGGAAAATTCAGTTTTGGGTTTTAAAGTTTAAGTGAGATTTAAGTTTTAAAACTTTTCTTCCAAAACTGAGATTTCATCTTTATTTGGTAGACGCCCTCTTTTCTTCCATGGTCCTATCCCTTCTGCGATTTGATCGAAAAGGGCCTGGAAATGCATAGGATCAATGTTTTTGCTTAGTAAATACAACAGGAACCAGTCACCTAAGGAACCTTCGGAAAGAACTTTTCGAATTTGCTCTTTCGGTACAAGGCTCGTCCTCGCGTTCAGCAAACAAACCCTCAACCACGGAATCAGAGTGAAGATCCTGTAGATGATGCCCAGGAACGTGATGAAGGCAAGGAATAAGAACCAAAACCACAGGAAGATGTAAATTTTTTCGTTAATGATGTTCAGTGGGAGAATACAGAAAGAGTCCTTCATTTCGACGCTGCCAGCGAAACCGAATTGATAGAAGGTGCATTTGGTTATGCGCGGAAACACCATCGACATCGGATCCGTCCGATTCTGCGGATCTGTAATGACGAATTCTAGTACTTTTAAGCCAAACTTGCTAAACTCGTTACCAAGGAAATGGTCCGTAAGATACAGTTGTCCAATAATGTTAACAAAGTTGAGAGATTCACAGATGTAGTAACTGAAAGGAAAGAAAAAAAGGTTTCAATAGTGATATAGAGAAAATCTACCGGTTTTTGCAAAAGTTCTGTTACATATGTGAGGACCTCCGCAAAAATGACAAAACTATGTGTGAGATGCAGTTAGACACCGTTTTTACTTTCAGAATTGTTTTTGGTGTATACACAATGCATATTAATCGATGTAACCGCCAGGCGAGGTCTAAAGGCCCGACAAACGTTACGGATGTAGTCTTTCTTCATGGCGGTCCACACGCGGTTCACAGATGCTTTCAGCTAGTCGACGTTGCTGTAACGGATCTTACAGGCCTTACTCTCGATATGCGCCCACACGCTGTAGTCAAGAGGGTTGAGGTCGAGCGACTGAGGAGGCCAAAAGTCCTTAGACCAGAAGTTCATGTTCGACCCCAACCACTCTTGAACGGTCTTGGCACTGTGGGCCGGGGCACCATCCTGTTGAAAGACGTAGTCCGCATTCCTCGTCACTTTTGTCACCCAGGGCAGAACGTTCTTGGTCAAGATGTCCTTGTAGTCGGCCGGGAACCAGATTGGCGGCATTTTCATGCCATTCGACGCCACGACGCCGAGCATCATCACTGAGGTCGGGTGCTTGGCTGTAGTCACGCAGCGGGCCTCAGAGATGTCCTGGTCGAAGCTGACCACGCAGTCATTCTGTTTGTTGACGACCTGGTCGACCGTGAAGGTTTTTTCATCAGAAAAGATGACAATGCGATTGCCATGGCTCTTCAAGTCGTTGAGAAGGCGACGACAGCGCTCCTGACGTTTATCTCGCATGCCATCCGTCAGCATCGGTCTTGCCACGCGTCTCAAACTCTTTCCACCCTCTTCCTTGATGGCTCTGGACACCGTGACCACAAAAATCTTCTTCTTTGCGAACTGTGTCATTTTGAGAGTCGGGTCACGTTTTCTGACACCCACACGATTGATAACGCGAGATCTGCCTGCACGTGAGCGATCTTTGAGGCCTTCCACTTTCTTCAGCCTCTCTGCGACTCTGTGGATAGTCATCCGGCTGACATTGAGCTGCTTAGCGATGTCAGACTTGTTGTGGCCCGCGCGAAGTAGTGCAGAGATCTCGTTTCTGTTACGTTCCATCGCAATATCCTTGCATCCGAATCGCATTCATTCCACCTATACACTTTTACTGTATTGTATCGCCCACGTCTTCAATAGCATCTGCTCCGCGGATGCTCCCCCCCCCCCCCCCATATCGACGCTTCTGCAAATGTAACAGAACTTTTGTAAAACCCGGTACGCTATACTTATAAAATTCAAAGTTATCTGTCATCTATAGTCTCGGTCCCTATTAAGTAATATTCTCAAACCACTTATGTATTTGTTAGTTATGAGAATAGGGTCGAATGAGGGGTTTGCGATTAAGGTACATTGTCAATTTCCAGGTGACAATTTCATTTTAAAAAAATCAATTAATCTACAGCAGAATGGTTATTACAGTATGCCAATTATTAAGATTGAGAAATAGTAAGGTTAAAATCGCCTTTCAAAAAACAGGGTGACTCAAAACTACCTACTGAGATTAAACGTAAAAATATTTTGATCAAGGAATATTGTTTAACGCACTGGATTATCCCAAGCACTGTCAATTAGCCCCTGTAATCACCTGATCTCAATCCATTAGATTTCTTTTTATGGGGTCATGTGAAGGACAAGACGAACCATAGACGAAGCAAGAGATGCTGTTAGGCTCCAGCTCATGGATCGCTCTTCATCCAAAACTTTCTAGCGAAACACAGCATTACAGAGATTCAGTAGCTGCTCAAAGGAAAGAGCTTTCATGATGCAGAAGACATCAAGAGAAATGAGACAAAGTGCATCTCATGAACATTCCAAAAATCGGACTTTTGAAAAGTGTTTTCAACAATGGCAATACGCTGGGAGAAGTGTGTAAACTCAGAAGGGTCCTCTTTTGAAGGAGAAAAGTATTTGAATTAAACTTATTAAAGTATTTGATTTTTCTCCTGGCCTAAGGTTGGATACTTTTTGATCAAACTTCGTATGTGTAGCTTGTAAACACGCTAACAGTTTACAAACGGAGCAGTCTCGAAAATGCTACCACCTTGGCTCGAAAGCCAAAGATACTTGTAAATCACTTATACCCATCAAAGCGAGCTTGCGTCTTGTGTCGCTGCTGATGGCAAAATGGCAAAGTGGGAGATGGTTATAATAATATGGTTCGACTGTGTATATTTATTCATCAATCATACATTTTAGAAAATGGGGAAATGCAAGTTGCAATTCACACATAAACTAGAGCTACCACATTCCCAAAGATTCCAACATCGTTGTCGTTAAAACTATAGACATCCAAATAATTTACTGTATAACGTAGCTGTATATCCTTCGTAATTAGTTTGCTTAATAATCGTAACTATGTGTAATTTTACATGATGCTAATAAGTATAATGCCGATAAGCATTTATAAATAAATTTTTAAAGGGAAGGAAAATATCCGAATCTGTGCACCACATCTGTATCTGTATATAGGATAATCCCGTAAGTCTTGTACTAGCTAAATCTTGGAGAAATACACTGTCATATCACTGAATTATGACCACCCGCTTAGTAATGGGAGTAGCCACCCTTCGCCGCTATAACTGCTGCTAGGCGTCGTGGCATGAACGCAAGAAGTGCGCGGTATGTGTCCAATGGTATGGCAGTCCATTCCGCTTGAAGCGCTGTCACAGAGCTTCGAGAGTCATAGGTGGACGGTCCAGCATGTTCGATTGGATTGATGTCCGGCGAATTAGCGGGCCAAGGGAGCACTCGAAAGTCAGTAGAGTGTTCCTCGAACCAATCCAGAAAGAGACGTGCCTTGTGGCAGGGTGCATTGTCCTGCTGGAACACACCATCACACTGGGGGAACATCGTGAGCATGTACGGGTGCACCTGGTCCGCTACGATTGAGAGATAGTCACAGGCATTCAAATTGCCCTCTAGACGAATCAGTGGACCTAACTGCTCCCAACAGAAGATCCCCCACACATGCACACTCCGGCCCACAATAGCCTCCTGCAGTCTCTTTTCATGGCGTTCACCCGTCAATCTTATGGAGCAAAAACCTTGACTCGTCGGAGAAGGCGACCTTAGCCCACTCGTCTGTGGTCCAATGGCGGTGCTCATGTGCAAAGTCTAGGCGTCGTTGACGATGAATGCAGCAACCATGCGTCGACTGTTCAGGCTCATCCGTAGCAGGGTACGTTCAACGGTAATGTCGTATACACGTCTGTTGGCACCACTGTTGAATCTGGTGGTCAGTTGATGGACTGTAGCTCTCCTGTCACCTTTTACGAGTCGTCGTAGGCGCCGCTCACCCCATTGGTCGATGGCTCGTGACCGTTCACAGTGATGGCGTTGGGACGCGATTTCTGTCCCTGCTGTCCACTCTTTGTACACCTTCACTACAGCGGACCATGAACAGTTCACAAATCGCACAGTTTCGGAGATGATGTCACCCTTGCTGCGATAGCCTATTATCATCCCTTTTTGGATGTCCGTTAAATCCGGACGTTTACCCATCTTGCGGCTCGTGCACCTGCCGTTTGATGCGCCAGCTTTAAAGGTTTCTCAAATTTTGCAATGTGTAATCGTTGTTGGGACGAACCATGCGTGTGCCTTGAAAGGGTGCTGGTCATAATTCATTGATATGACAGTGTACATTCGGAGTAGGAAGAAAAGTGTTGCTACCAACCGATGATTGTGAATAATTCCTTTGTTATATAAACTGCAATCCAAAGCCTAACTATGAACGCCATTATCAGAATACACAAGTACTTTGGACTAGAATTTAGATCTTAGAAACTGCGAAAAAATAGAATACCTTATGAAACTCACGGATGACAAACAATGCGCTTAAAACCAGAACATTAATCACAGAAAGACTGAGGAAATGCTGAACAATGCCCGATCATGTATCCCAATCTCCTGTCACTCACACTCCCACTCCCCTCTCTCTCCTCTCTAAATTCCCTATTATTATCCGCAATATAACAAGCTCTAAATGTCAAGTTTTTAAGTTTCAATTAGAAGTGATTGTAAGAAATTTATTCAAATAAAAAGTTCTGAAATTTACCTTGCCGCATACATCCCGTGTGTCTTCCGAGACTTGATGATGTAAGTGGTGAGCAACTGAATTCGTTCGCTTTTCTCCTTCTCCCCAATTAAGGGACAATCCAAACCGAGTACCAACATATTTATTTTTCCTCCTTCTGCCATTTTCCACAAGTAACGAGGTATATAGAAACTCACTGCTTGAAGAAAGAGCATGAATATCACCCACTGGTAATACTTGTGATATACTTGAGCCATCCCCGGCGTGTGCTTCCCGACTCCAGGATAAATGATATCTTTGCCCACTTCAGTGTGCCAATATTCCGGTAGAGAATAGGTGGACTGAATCCAGCAGTAGAGGTCGAGAATTTCGGATTTGATACTCTTGTCGATGGTGCTACATTTGATTGGGTCGCCGAAGTAATCTTTAGCCGACTTGAGAATGATAAAGGCCACGAGAATAATGACAGTGCAACGGTAGTGGAAGCGAAATATGTGGTTGTCTATAATTGTCACGTTGAATTTTGGAAGAAGACTCTTGATACCGCTGAATATGAACATTTTTGAAGTTTTCTAACACAGCTGTGTATCCTTCGTAATTAGTTTGCTTAATAATCGTAGCTATGTGTAATTTTACATGATGCTAATAAGTATAATGCCGATAAGCATTTATAAATAAATTTTTAAAGGGAAGGAAAATATTTGTCCACAATATTGAATTTCCTTATTAAACTATACAAGACGGCTCCGTCTTTTTTTGGTTCCTTGTTGTTATTCATACCGACCTAAACATTGACGCTAGTAAAAGACATAAAATCTCGAGAATGAGTAGGAATTCTTTCTATAACAGCTGATACCTCACCGTGCTTTACGTGATTCTACAGGAAATTAAGTTGATAAAGAAAGATATTTAAAAATGTCAGAGTGTAATCCAAAATGTTGTCGAGGCAATAACTGCTTCACATAAATATAAATTTTAATGAAGGTAATTAATGAATATATTTAAGTTTCCCTATTAATCAGCTATTTGGGATACATGTGCTAGTAAATGCTTTCTTGCTTAAAATGCGACTGTATTAAGTAAACAAAAACTGCATATCACCCCTTCTGTAACCCATATAAATGTTTTATTATGAAGAAAACTACTTATATTAATACGTAACAAGATATTAGAAAAAGTAATATCTAACTAATCGAAATTATTAAAAAAGTCAGATATTTAATGAAACAAATTTTTAAGAAATGAAGTAGTTTTAAAGGTCAGAAGATAAATGAAATCGATGCCGGAGAACATCTTCTTTATTACAGAAATACAGCAAAATCCAATAATTGTTATGTAATAAATACGAGAAATTTAACGATTGAGTATTCGTGATTCAGAGTTAATGATAGGAAATTTCTGAAGAAAAAAAAACAAAATTTCATGCAATTTCCTCACGATTTCCATAATAGTTCGATACATCAAGAAACAAGAAAAAAAAAAGAAGGACATAACCAAAACAAAAACAAGGCGGCATCTTCTTAATATCTTAAATTCCATTTTCCACTTTAAACCAAAAATGCTACATGCATATAAATTATTCTAAACAATAAGCCCATATTTCCTTATAAAGGAATAAAGGAAGAAAATAAATTAATTTCCTTCACGATAAAATGTTTTTAGAAATCCGGTAGTAACACTTCCTTACATAGACCCGAAGGTTTTAAAGCCTACTCCTAACAGTCTCTTTATTAAAATTAAAATAAAAGAAATTAAATAATATTGCAGAATAATATTAGAGTTAATTTATTTTTTGCAGGTATTTTTTGTTGTCAGCCCGCACAGGGAAACGAGATGGTAAAACTTCTCCAGAAACTTGCATTTTTAAGATAAAATTTTAAGGAAAAAAATACAATTTTCAGCTTACTGTCTTAATTTCTAACTTCCTTAAACGACATATTTCATTAAAACCCATTAACCCATTAATAAATATTTTAATGAAAATTACTTGAATTAGAAAGTTACGACGTAACTCATATTATGTTATTTAGGAATAAATACTAAGTGTCGTTTTTATTGAACTAATGGTCTGTAAGAATGAAACAAACCATTTAATCAGCGGATGCAGAAAAATTTCAGAGACTGATTACTTGGAACGCCATGACAAAGTTACAAAAATTCTTCTTTGGAAACTGCCAATTTGGATTCTAATGCAATTCCAATCCAAGTTTGGATTCTAAAGCAGCAAAAACCACTGGGAACATCAATCCAAGAAAGTTCTGGAAAATGAGAAGGTTAAAAACATGTGGGATTTCAGAATCTAAAGAGACGGGCATTGGCCCACATCACGCATGAGGAAATGAAAGCCTGGCTCATTGATATTGCCATGTAGGGAATGAAGCGGGAGATCACGAAGTATCGGGACTTACATATACGAGGGGCGTTCAAATTGACCTGGACTTTATTTTTATAAAATCAGGAAACAAAAAAAAATACACACACCAGTTATTTCTCAAAAACTCTCCTTGCTTCTCTACACATTTTTTCCAGCGTTCTGGTAGCATCTGGATACCAATTCTTTGGAAATCTTTAGGCTGATGTCGAAACCACGTCAGAACAGCATTTTTCACTTCCTCATTCGAGCCGAACCTATACTCTCCCGAGAACTCTTTCAATGATCCAAAAAAGTGATAGTCACAAGGGGAGAGATCTGGACTGTATGGAGAATGTGATAAGATGTCCCAATTGAGTTCCGTCAGTGTGTCCATAGTCAGTTTGGCTGTGTTTGGTCTGGCGTTGTCTTGCAGAAAACAAACACCACTGGTAAGGAGTCCTTGTCGCTTTTTCCTTAGTGCCGGCTTCAGGGACATCCTCAAATGTCACAGTAATAAGGTGCATTTATGGTTCGACGTTCTTCCAGAAAATCGACGTGAATGATACCCTTAATGTCCCAGAATACAGTCGCCATTACTTTCGTTGCCGACGGTGTCATCTTGAATTTCTTGGGTCGTGGTGAGTCAGTGTGTCGTCGCCACTCCATGCTCGCACGCTTGCTTTTAGGAGTATGGTGATATCCATGTCTCGTCGGTGGTCACAACACACCTTAGGAAGCTGTCACCTTCCCTGTCCTATCGCTGCAGCAGCATGGAACAGATTTCCACCCGGGTGCTTTTGTGATCCTCGGAGAGTTGCTTAGGGACCCATCTGGCACAGATCTTGTTGAATTATCGTGGATGATGTTTCCACACTGCCAGTGCTGATGTTCAGTATTGAAGCCAATTCTCGGATATGAATCCGCCTGTTGTCCCTTATCAGTTCATTTGTTCGTGCGATGATGCCATCATTGACAGCACTTGTTGGCCTGCCTTATGAGATTCACTGACAGCACTTCTTGCCCTCCTTCAAACTTTTGGCATCAAGCAAAGATGAATGATCGAGACAAACATGACTCGGTGAACTATCTTTGAAATCTCTGATGAATTTCAGATGCTTTCACACCTTCGTTGTGGAGAAACTTGATGGTTATTCGTTGTTTCGCTTTGATTGACACATCGCTGTCCGCCATTTTGTTTAAACAAATAATCGGTTGTCATGGCAACCGGATGAGTGGTGCTGCATTTGTATGACAGGCGATAGTTGCCATCCCAACAATGAAAGTTTAGATTTTTACAACAATAAAATTTACAAAAAATAAAGTCCAGGTCAAATTCGGACGCCCCTCGTAGAAGGCTTGTGGAAAATAACTATTGTTGGAATTCGGGAAATATCAAAGAAGCTATCTAATCAGCAAAAATTAGCCGAAATATTGACTGTACCGGATTTAAACACTCTCATCTTGCAGAAAATCGCCCTATTCAGAACTGGTTATATCCTCAGACAATTCTTAGGTCTTTGGTTAGGACTTGAACTTATACCTTTATGACTGAATCTAATATGATATTTACCGCAATAAAAATACACATTGTTCTTATCGTCATTTCTGCATGAATATAGTATACCGGCATGTATATAAAACTCTATAAAAAGCCACAATCTTAAACACATGTCATTTAGTAAGGGAATTTCTATATCCAGACATTAATTCTTTCACTTACATATAATTTTTCCCCAAAAAATAAAATAATAATAATAATAAATAAATCTTGAATTATAAAGATTTAAGTTCTAAGAATTTTAACTTGGTTTGTTATATCTTTAATAATCCTATTATTCACGAAATATCGATTATACGTTTTACTATGTGACGGGGATGTTTTTAAACCAAATCCCTAAATATATTTTTAAAATATATTCTTAATGCTAAATATACAAAAAAATTTAAGCTATCTTCTATCTTAATGCTAAATATTTTTCCTTTTCAGTCATTCAAGAGATTGCGCTCAAACGCGAATCATTTCTCCTTGACATTCGCGACACGTCACGGTGACGACAAACAGAGGAACCTTGCACAGGAAAATTGGACACGATAACGATCAAAATTATGAGTTCGTTGAATTTCAGTAGAACGATTTTATTTAGAACGATTTTCTTTGAGTACTTCTGATTGTGAAAAGTGAATGCATATAAACATTCTCTATGTTGTCTTTTTTTTTTTATCTTCTTACTCCCCTTACAGACGAGAATGTGGGAACTCGGTCGCTATAACAGTTTTATACAATACTAAGATTAACTGTTGCTAAAATTCATGCCAAGAATTTGAAGATATAACGAAAAAATTAATACACTAATATATTAAATAATATGAAGCATTTTCGGGACCTTGTATGCGCAATGTACTGCATAACATTGTAACTTATTTACGCATGCTAAAATAGCATTGTAATGAAAGCACTTGGTATACATATAATAAACTATAAAATATTTATGTTCAGTGTTTTATAATTTACTATCTTATTAACAGTTGAATCCTTATTCAAAAAATACTTTTTCCACCTTCTCTCCCCCAAGATTGGAGAGCCCAGATAATATTAAAACGAGAACTATAGATGAGAGTTTAATGAAAAGTGTTAATTCAAGTAGGCTATTTTTATCCGACTAGTCGATCATTTATCCTTAACATTCAAATCATAAAGTAGAATTTATTTTTTATTCTAATGAAACAGTCTTTATTATTTTTTTTTAATATTTATTTTTTTAATTGAATTTGAAGAGCTCATGGAAAAAAGGGCCCTGCCTAAGTCATTGAATAAACCACGCCCACTTTTAAAGGTTTTCGTTAGCTTTAAAATAAGCTAGGCCTCGCTTGACATGAGAATAATTGAAAGCACTTGGTAAGTAAATCGCATTTTAACATTTGTAGATAGGAAATTTATTGTTTGACTAATTATTTATCAGCACGACGTGAGGGGAAATCCTTTCTGGGTTTCCTTTCCAAGGAACTGTTACATTATGAGACCTGCAGAGGACGCTGAATAACAGCATGGCTTTTAATTTTACATTACATCAGGCATTGCCTTTTACATATGTAACTTTTAAGTTTTTTTTTCATACAAATTTGTAACGATTCAAGATAAGAAATTTATAGGATTATTATGCAAGTTGGCTGAATTGAAAGAAAAAATTTATGCTGCCCAAGTTATATGACGAAATATTTTAAAGGACCAAAAATGTTTCAATATATTGTAATCAAATTGTATTATCTTTTTAAGATTCCATAATATTTAACATCAATTAACAGTACCATTATTTTTTATTATTATTGCATAGCCATATCTTGCTTATTTGGTTATAAAATACTCTGTTCTCCTATTTAGAAAAAAATCAAATAATGTTTGTCGATGGATTAGATCTGAAATTAAAACTCTAAAACCTTCACATTAGTCTTTGAGTCTTACAATTTAATTAAGGATCAATATTTCGTTAGCATTATTTAATTAGAAAATAAGGGAAAAAATTATATACGTGTATGCTTAATGAATTAGATCTATCAAAATGTTTTTGTCTTCTTAGTTTCAATGTTTTTTCCTACGAGATGGTCAAACAAGGTGAGGACGTGCAAACAATCAAAATTTTCGATCTATAAGTGTAACAGAAAATATTCTGGAAGGAACTTTTTAAGAGAACAAAAGAACTTCTCGAATGTCTGTCTATCTGGTTTATAAAGCTCGGTCGGTTTCGTTCACCAAACCACAACCTCGCCCACTAGATGATATCCAGTGAAGACTGTAGACGACACGCAGACACGTGACAAAAGCTAGGAACACAACCCAAAACCACAGCAATACATGGATCTTCTTATTGATCATTCCAGTGGGAGAATGCAGTAGGCGTCCATGCTCTCGATACGTGCATTTGGTCATGCGCGGAAAACCATCGATATCGGATTCGCCTTGTTTTGCGGTTCCGTTATGATGAAATCTACAACTTTCGAGTCGTACTCAGTAAAGTAAATTATAGAGGAAATGGTCCCTTAAATACACCTGTTCAAGAATGTAGCGGATAAATAATTGAAAGCAACGGAGAAAAATAAAATTAAATCGTGATGATATGAGTTGTTTAAAATTTAAAAAAAATATTAAAATTTCACATTCAAGTGAAAACTATTTTGAATTTATTTAACAATATTTAAATTAAGACAGAAAATAATCAAAATTTTCATGGAATAATGCCAAAAACTATACCTGTGAAGGACAGAATATCTACCTTGCTGTTTGGTATACGCTGTATGTATATTAAGTTTATAATTTTTGAATAGTGCTAATTATTCCCCAGTCTTGCTTTAAAAGATTGCGTATCTGTCGTTTCGAAGCACTTTCACAATGGCTTTCCCTTCGATTCCGTGAGGCGAGGCAAACGCAAAAACGACGTGCAAACAAAAAAAAAACAACCTGTAAATAAGAGAATCGGAACGAGCAGAGAATTGCTATAGATAAATACATATTTAAAAATAGAAATGCGCATTTGGAGTTTAATTATCTGTCAAAATATAGGCCTACATTAAAGAACACAAATATTCTGTAGTTTACATTTGTGATTTTCTTTACAACATTTTGTAGTTGACTGCTAATTTGTAAGCATGCAGAACTCTTTCAATAAAAATTATGAAAAAGTTGAAAAATTATTTGATGGAAGGAATAATATCAGTCTTATGGTCTGTCGTGTAATTACTAAGATCTTATCCGCTTTCATCACACGCATCCATCTCGTATGACTATTTTGTGGTTGAGAAATAGAGCTGAAAGCACACATTTTGAACGAGAAAACTGAACGTTGCAAGAAAAAGAAGCTAAAGCGTTACATTGTAATATTTAAGAGCAATAATTGGGGAAGTAGAACGGGAAATGATATGCGTTAAATCACGATTAGCGCAACTTTCGTTTTGCGTAAAATCGAAATTTCACTTCTTTGATTTTAAAATTAATTGAAATTAGAGTACATAAACATATTTAAAGTTTTTTTTTTATTCTATGGCTAGAAAAATCAAGAGCAATGCCACCAAACTCAAATCGGTACTGAGGCAAGCAAAAGTAAGATTGTGAACTGATTGCAAACCGAAGTAAACTGATTTTTTTACACTGCGACCTGACGAGTTTGTTTTGAACCAAACAAAATAGAACTAAATAAAATAAAAGATTCGTTGAAGATGAATATCGACCGTTAGTGTTTATATTATTTTCCCCTCCACAAACACCAGACTTGAGCGACTGTTAAAAGACCCCACACCATTACTTATTCATACTTATTCAAATACTAGCTTAAGAAATGATTGGGTCCTCTGATGCCGAGTACGCGGGTTTTTTCAGGGGGGAAATCCTGAGACCACGCACTTCCTTCGGAAGGGAAGCAAAGCCGTTGGTCCCGTGTAGTCGTTTGCCGATCACGTTAAAGAACCCTTGCGAGGCAAAATTTGCGGTCCCTATAACGCCGTCCTGAAATGACCATGACAGTTGAAAAGACGTTAATACCAAACAAACCAACCCATCAGGAGTGGGTCCGATGTGTGGAAGACATACACAGGGCTGTACCCAGGGGGGGGGGGGGGAGGAGGGTTAATTCTCCAACCCATCATTACGTGATGTTTGGAGAATTAGCTCCAGCTCATATTCTTTATTATTTCTTACGTTAGTGACAAGTTGATCTTGAAGCAGGCAATATTCCGGTAGCCTTTCTATTGTAAACACGAGGCATAGCCTGTTATAAGAAATGATAGATTTCTCTTACCCAGGGGGGGGGGGCTGCAGCTCGAAATTAGCCACCATGTCAGCTAAATCTGGTATATGCGGAACCCCCCCCCCCCTCCAGGGCTGGGTTGGGTCCGCCCCCCTCCCCCCCCCCCCTCCACCCCCGAAAAGAAATTCTGGGTACGGTCCTGGACATCCACGATGGAATGTGCCTCTCACCTGATTTTCAACGGACACGTACACGATCGTCACTCATGCCCAGACAAAAACGACTTTCATCACTGAACATCACCGATCTCTAGTCATTCTTCGAAGCAGCCCGTTCTTGGCACCATTTGAGGCGCATTCTGACAACATTGTGGTATAAGTGCCAGTCTCAACAAAAGAACCCGCGACCGCAGTCCTGTTTCCTGGAGACGATTGCGGATGGTTGAGATGACAGATGTGCTGTGACTGTGGCTCTGGTTTGAGTGGACGTGATTGTTCGATCTGCTAGAGCGGCCTTTCGAATGCGCCTATCCTCACGTATATCCGAAAGTCTACATTGTTCTGATTCAGGTCTGTCGGTGAATAATGCTTCTTGACACCTCTCGTCCATCTCTCTGCGCAATTTGGTGGAATAGCCATCTTGCCTCCAGAAGGCCTATTCTTCGACCCCGCTGAAACTCAAACTCTGGAAGCATACCTGGACAAATGATGAATGTGACGACTGCCAGGCATGTTCCACGATCTTTAACAGTTCTTGACAGCCTAAACAAATGCTGGCAGATTTTCTTG